>JANIHY010000009.1:13606441-13625013 GCA_027479065.1 Erythroxylum brevipes
TGTCCTTCTCGAATTGGGCAGTATCAGTAATAAACTTTATCGTTTGCTCCTCTTTTTATTGAGTTCGTAACATAATACTTCACTGAAAGTTATGTTTAGCAGCGATGGTGCAGCAGCTTTGGTACTTGTGAGTGGAGAAAAGGCCCTTAAGCTCGGGCTACAAGTGATTGCAAGAATCACGGGATATGCTGATGCTGCTCAGGTAATTCATGAACATATCAAATACTGAAAAGTGTGCTGGAGCAGTTCCAAACACTTGAAATTAATGAATTGAGGAGTTTGCCATACAAACATTGTGATCCATGTAATTTTCATCCATAATGAACATATTTCACTATGCAGGCACCAGAGTTATTTACAACTGCTCCGGCCCTGGCAATCCCAAAAGCTATTTCGAATGCTGGGTTGGATGCTTCTCAAGTTGATTACTATGAAATAAACGAAGCCTTCTCGGTTAGTATTTTTCTTTGTTCATTTTCTTATCTTCGGTCACATATCTGGTTGGAAATCTCCTAATTGATAATGGTTAAACAGGTTGTAGCTCTTGCAAATCAGAAACTACTAGGACTTAACCCAGTGAGTATCCGAACATAGTTGTTTGTATCCCATTCTTTTTGTCCTTCCTGTATTTTTGCCTGCATGTTAGTGCATAGAAGTGCAATGCATGTTGTAAGATATTGACCATTCTTGACACTGTGTTCATAAAATGCTGCATGTGGATTCCACCCATTGTTTCACTTGGTTCTCTATATCAGTTCACATTCCCTGTCAGTTTTGCTAAATATTTGAATTTAGGAAAGCATAATGAGGCACATTATTAATCTGCCAACAGGACAAGGTTAATGTACATGGTGGAGCTGTATCCCTGGGGCACCCTTTAGGTTGCAGTGGAGCCCGGATCTTGGTCACGCTCTTGGGGGTATGTTTCTACTTGTTGAATAATTATTTTGATAATTGATGGATACGCTGTACCATCATCCCAACTTTCTTGGTGTCCTCCCACGATTATGATACATAATTGTGTGCTGTATTGTATGTATGCTTCTGCACATTGGACCACGTGTTAATGTTAGTTTGTAATTCAGTAGTGAGACTTTTGTCATAATGTAGGTACTAAAGCAGAAAAATGGAAGATACGGTGTTGGTGGTATTTGCAATGGGGGAGGAGGTGCATCAGCCCTTGTTGTAGAGCTTCTGTAGGCCTTCAATAATTGGTAACGCATACATCGTCCACATGACTTGTTTTGAGTTACCAAAACCCAATGGTAGTTCCAACTATTATATTAACACTATATTGATGCATGTGGATCGTATATCTCTTGTGCTACTGGTGACAGATTTGGTTGCATTTCATTTGTGCCTATTTGAACTAGAAAACAACTCACTCCATTTAAGAAATGTTGCTATTTTAAGATGCAGCGTAAAAATTGTGTTTGCTATAGTTTCTTATGTGCTCTTTTCATTGACTAAAACGAAAATTTTCTGATATGGTGGGAAGAATATAATTTTCTATTTCAAGCAGATTAACTTTTATTTTATCTTTCTGTACACTGGACTACATGCAGGAGCCGATCAAGCTTCAACTCCTCGGTGCATGTGGGTGACTCGGTCCATCAGAATCAACAGGAGGTTAGGACCTCGTGCAAGACATTATGTCAGTCTCAGTATTTGATGTCCTGCAGTTTTATTCGGCTTCCATCTTCGTTTTCTTCATCAATAAACCAGAAGTGCATTTAGTTTGCGTTTTAATTAAAACAAAATTGTGGGTACCAGGGAGGAATAGAAGCCAAAGGAAACAATTAGGTTAGAATTAATAATACTCCCATCAATATTTTTAATTTAGTTTGGAAGTTATGTTTGAATTCATAAATCATAAGTAAATGGTTTCTCATATCATATGGCGAGTTAAGAAGTCTGATTTATGATAATCAATAGTGACTATTACGAGTAGGAAGGAAATTGCTTTTATTCAAACAACCTATTTATTATATAAGGATAAGACTGTATATTATCAGACCTTCTATGATCTCACTTTATTATGAGACTTCAGACTGGGTGTGATGATGATATAATTTTAGACAATCATATTATGAAATACTTTCAGGTAATGCTGGAAAAATACCAATACTATATGAATCAGTATGCTTGTTGCACTGTTGTGTGGAATTTGACCATACAGACATGCTGGCATATTAGTCGCTACGCGCAAGCCCGTGGAATCGTTTGTGCAGGAGCTTGATACGCTTGAGACAACTTCCAGTATCAATTCACTTGCCTAAATACATACCATCACCACCTAATCATAAGACCTTACTAACACCAATTAAAGGTCACATCTATCGTCGTTTTACACCAATTAAAGAGCACATCTATCGTCGTTTTACTTTGTAATACAAACACTACTTAAAGTGGTAATAAACTTCTTTGTATTATGCTTGATTCAAGCATTGGATGAATCTGAAAAAATCCGATTGTACCATTGGTACACTAAATGTCGAAAATTATTGAACTAAGTTTTTAAATTAAGAAAAATTAAAAGAAATAAATTAAAAAATATATTTCATAAAAAATAAAAACTTTAAATAGTTGTTATATTTAAAATTTATTTTTATATGTTTCAAAAAGTGGAGATGTTGAATCGGAAATTTAACTGTTTTTTATTAAATTATAATATAAGACCAAATTTTAATAGGAAATTAAATTTTCACATTAGTAAAAATATTTTTTTATGTTTATTGATTACTTTCATTTTTAAAACATTGTCTTCTAGTCATGGTATGTGACTATATAAAAAAAGATCCTTAAATATCTCTATTGGCAAAATTTTTTCATCAAAATTCAACTTTTTATTTTTGTTTGTAACCTTTATTTATTAACCTTAGTTTGTACGTATTTATATTAACATTCATATCTAATTTTCTCTTAAAAAATCCACTTACATCTAATATGTTTATTCTCATGATATGCATCCACCAAAGTCTCTATAGGTTTGACAATTAAGCTCAAATCTAACCCAAAGTCAATGAATTAGACTTGAGTTGATAGAGATTTAAGTCAAATTCATGTTTATAAAATTTCAGGAATCAAATTAGGTTAAAGCTTAGGGTTCAAACTTGAAATTCATTGCTTAACCCAACTTAAAACCTAACTATATTTTAAAAAACACATCTTTATTAGGGTGTTATGATCTTTTGTACAACTTGAAAAAATTTATACATAAGTTCAAAAGCATGGAATGCTTATGTATGAAGAGCCCCTAAAGCATTAAAATGATTAAGTGGGAGATACACGAAAGATTACAAATAAATTTGTAGACTTCTTGTATCTTGAGCTGGCTTGGTCTTGGTATCTTATTGACTTCATTTTATTTGGTCTCTACAAATTATTTCTTGGCTTCATTTTATATTGTTTTCTTTAAAAACGTGAAAAAACAAATCATTAGTAGTAACTATGCTTTGTTATCATCAAAAACATGGATTGTAACTTCTTTTGATTCAATATTTTATATAGCCAATATAACCTCTACAGCTTGCTTCATTATACAAGGCTTTAAACAAATATCAAGCTTATTTTTTCTATCCAAGAAAAATTATATCATTTTTTCCACAGGTGCTCCAGTGACATCATTTAACTTGATAAGCCATACTAGGTTCTAAGAAGACATTATACACACAAAATATTTATTTTGTGGGTTATACTCTTAACAAAGTTGACTAACAAAGATTACTCACTACTGCTATAACTGTTATATAAAAATTTTGAAAATTAGAGCATTAAGCTCTTATCTTTTGCAGCAAGGCTACAATGTCTCACCTTGATAATCAATGGATTATACAAGTTTGTTGGAGTACTCATATTGAGATCTCTATGTCAATTGTGAAGCTAATGGAAAAGAAGGGGGAAAAAAATCTATGGACTGGTGATAAGAACAATCCAACCAAGACAAAAAGTAAAATGGAACAAGGTCTGGTTAAAAAAGGCTCTCCTGTGAAGTTAACATGGCTAGTTACATACGAGTCCAGATCCTCTGTCCAATATTATGGTGTCTTATTGTGTCCAATAAATCTCAGTCATTTATTTATGTAGGGTCGGCATGAGATTTGCGTGAGTCCCGTAAAATAAATGGTTAAAATTTCACGAGACATAATAAGATAGAGTAAAACTGAACAGAGGATCTGAATTCGCTACATACAAGTATAACCTAATCAAGATGAGATAGGACAGATGGTCAGATGTCGCAACAGTAGTGTATAATAAACATCAAGTCCATTAGGTTTATGAATAGGATGTTGCTTTACAAAACACATATGAATACTGTTCAATGATGCTCAAGCTCTATGAATTAAATAGGTTCACAGTAATTTTCTCAAAGAAAGAGTCTTTCAGGTTGTTAAACCTAAGATGAAAACTTCATAAACATTTAGACAAATCCTTATCCACAGATTAACAATAAGGAATGTCATGAAGTTCACTATTTGTAATGAAAAAAAGCTTTATTCTAGCACGACGATTGATACTTAACCCTCTGTATAAGTATATTGCCATAAAAGCCATAACAAAAGGATTAAAATTTGAAATAAAAGTTGAAGTCATCATTCACAATAATTAATGGGAGTGACTACTTCCAATGTCTAGGCATTTCTCCAACATCATAGGCATTTCCCTTCTTACCAATCGAATGAACTAATTGAGGATCCAATGAAGTGGACTATGCACTTTTCAGAGCCATTCACAAATAACTTCTCGATTTTCACCTTATTAAAGACCTCAATCCTACTATTCAGTGGCGGAAAATATGGTTCCTTGAATACCTTTCCAAAACTAGCTTCATTTTATGGCTAGTGGTCAAAAGAAAACTTTAGACTAGAGGTCAACCAACTTCATTCTATCGATAACCATAAGCTATCGCCTTTGCTCAGGATTGTTACAAAATCACATTCTCTCCTATCATCTAGAAACAAATTTTAGTAATTTTAAACATATAAGAGCTATCATGGCATGGGAAGCCACTATCAATTGGATCTTCACTTATTCCCTTCCTAATAGGTATGATGGTGTAATTCTCAAGCTTTCCTTTAGTTTTTGTGTTTATATAATACAAGAAGAAAGAAACGTTGAAATCTTCGTCAAAAATCTAAAATTACAAAACAAGGAGTCAATTAGCCCCTTCTGTGGAATAGAAAGACAATATAAGCAAAAGTTTTGACTATTTGTCTCAGTGCTTGCCTACTTGATATTCAATTAGCCCTTATGTGGAATAGAAAGACAATATAAGCAAAAGTTTTGACTACTTGTCTTAGTGCTTGCCTACTTGATATTCAATTAGCCCTTATGTGGAATAGAAAAACAATATAAGCGAAAGTTTGGACTACTAGTGCTTGCCTACTTGATATATCAATAACTAGGATAAAAAAGAACACAAAATTTTGATTGCTTGCTAATTAAATGATGATCAGACAAATAAACTTCATTTTGAAGTATTAGATAATACTAGATCAAAAAATTTAGGTAAAAGTCTAACTTCCCACTGCTTCACTGAAGTTAAAGAACAAATATTTTAGCTATAAAATTTCCATTTTCATCTTGCTTTCTTACAACTTGGCATCAATATGTCAACTGAATGCATCTAACTCTTCTAAACATTTTTCCTTTAGTTTCATAGAAAGAAAAAAAATAAAAGAAATGGCTGTATCAGTTGACAAATATAAAATAGAATGTGTGAAATTCGATAGAGGTGTAATAGAATTAGATGCAGGGCTGAAATCATATCATCTTTTCAAACTTATCAAGATTCTTCACCCGTTGCATTGACCTTAGAAACAAGGTTAGAAAAGCTCCTGCACACACATTATGGACGAGTTCAGTCACAAAACATGGTGGATTCTGTACCGCGGATGGCCTAACAACTCTGATCTTACGAAATAGTGGTGAACTAAGTACTCACCTGCCCCAACAAAAGATCCATTGGCAAAAAATTGGCTGCCTTGAGTAGTGAAGGTCATTCCAAGATTTAATAGGGTACCTCCAATTACTGAATACATGGTTGCCATCTGTAGTATTGTCGCTTTCCGAGCTGCTCTCTCAGACTGGTAAATGATTTTTCTCTTTAGAAGCAAGGCTAAACTCATATTTTAGGAAATTTAACAAAAGAACAGGGCAAGATACCTCAAGCACACGAACTCGAAGTTTCAAGTCTCCTGCTTCAAGTTGTTTCACAAATTCCTCAATGCGCTGAACTCTGTATGGCATGGACATTGTGGAATTTCTAGCCTGAAATGACGTGCCAGTGTTCTCAATGGAGGCTTATATATTTTGTAATCTATTGGATTTCATAAGGAAGCACCTTAGAAGCTACAGAATTTATCTGATACTAATTCTAGGAAGAAAACTGCAAATATGAGAAAGTTGTGATAAGAGGGATACAAGTTAGTACATCATTAGCTTGTTTCCTTATTTCCTGCACCAGTTGCGTTCCAGAGCGCTGCCTTTGTCTTAAATCTAAGAGCTCCTGTAAGGATTGACAATGTTAATGAACCTTCCAAGGCACTAAAAAGGGCATAGGGGAAGCAGTTACAAGGAAGGAATAATGATAAGCAACCTGTGCGTAAGGTGCGGCAACCTTCGCGAAAGAAAAATCAGGGTCAAGGGTGTACCCAATACCTGTAAGTGAGCGACATAATTCGAAAAGATAGAAATTAAGCAAAAGAAGAAAGGTAAAACATAGTATTTATTGAAGTCAACAATATCATGTACTTGCTGTTTTTTGTTCTTGGGAGGGTAAAGAGAGATATAAGGAGAGGGATAGAGAGAAAGAAAATACCTTCAAGTGTTGAAAATGCTCTTAAAACAAAGGTGAACGTGGATGGGAACCGGAATGGCTGATCCTGAGCTATTGCAAATAAATCCTGCAAGGATAGATGTCATGAAAATAGGCTCTCTGGGCACACAATATCATAAAATTTATGAGTGCATCACCAGATTTCTTTAATTCAGATAAGAATATACATATGAATTATATTTTCAATCTCAAATAAAGGAGCAGAATTTTGGAGAATTTTTTCCACCACATTGTGCTCATATTTCATTCCTCGGTATAGATCTCTGCTTAAAAATTACCTTTCTTCAAATCTACCAAATCCAAAGACAGGAAAAATAAGGCCAAATGTTTAAATTTACCCTCTCTATGAAAAGGCCGATTTGGAAAGGCAAGCTTTTATAATAAATCAATTCAAAGAAAACATATTCTTGATTAATGTCATTCCTTCCCTTCCTCTCATTCCTCCTTTCTAATTCTCTCACCAAAAAAGTGTACTATGAAGAATCATATGCATAACCTATGTCTCAATCATCGAAAACATTATACATACGTGATAGGAGACTGTTAAAAGGCAATATCAGAGAATGCAATTGAGGACTTGATCTGATCTCAAGACCCTCGGAGCTTTCATATAATGGTAAGAATCAATTACATAAAGAAAGTCGACCTTAGGAATAAATAGGAAATCATCACAATTACACAGATTGATATTCTCCTAATGGAGACTTTTAGGCATTTTTGCTGCATACCTCTCCAATTGCAGCCAAAGTCTGTTGTTGATCAGGTGATTGGCTCAACAAATTGTCCAGGAAAAACTGCACAGATCTCCTCACCTAAGAAGAGGGAAAGAGAAGTACTTTAAAGGACCATAGTACCAAGTGTATATCAAAAGCACTTACTAAGTGACCACGATCATTTTCTCAACAACGATTGTATGGCAAATGTACTTACTGATGACAAATCTCCTGTGGGTTGAAGGGCTTCAAGATCTATTAGGCTTTGCATAACCTGCATTTGTAGGTAGTTATCAGTTGAGAACAAACAAGCAAGCGAAAAAAAAAAACCTCATCCGCTAGATGAAGTTGATTGCATTGTTTTTTCAACTTGCTGGTCACTCAAAAAAATCAACAAGAGTACAATATGTGATCATTAACATTGAATTTAATGTTCCAACAGATATTCTGTTGCAAAGATAAAAGATAATGTATTATTAACAAGAATCTGTATATGTTCAATATTTTGTGTGTTGTGTGCACAAAAAAATTGGTTGTGCAAATCTTCAAATTCATGAAGTTTCTAGAACAGGTGATTGTGGAAAAGTTTATTTCAATTAGCTTGCCGGGCTATCTAAACAAAGTGAAACCTCTAGTATTCATAACTTTAGTTGTCTCTGTCAATTTCCTAAGTAGAATGTTTAGAGACTCTGAGGTGTTGAGCGGCACACGTTAGCTAAAATTGCATCTGAACCATTTTCAACTTTGTTCTACTAACGAAACAAATTGGGATAAAGACACAGACCTCTACTACGGTTTGACTCATTTATAAAAACTCCTGATTTAATATTCTAAAAAAAAGTCCTCATACTTTATTAAAAAGACACACATATCCCTTATATGAGTTTTCTGTCAACTTTTTTAGCGGAACTGACACATGACATGTTTCAAATTGTTTCACGTATCAATTCCATCAAGTTTTTTAATGAGAAAATTAACAGAAGGGATGAATGAATCTTTATAACAAAGTATAAAAACTTTTTTCAAATATTAAACACTAAGGGATTTTGAGAAATCAAATAAATCACAGAGTGTTTGCGTCTTATACCTAAAAAAGATTTAGAAATAAAATTTGACAGAAGTTTGTATTCATACTTATGGACAGAATGAGCCTATTATTAACTAGTGTCAAATGTTGGAGATCCATAAGACTTCAAGTGGACAGGGACAAATTTTCATAGGGGTCATTTCTGTTAGTCAGTACATCCTATGTTTCCTAGCACTAACAAATAGGCACGCACCATAACACTCCTCCTTATATTATAAGTACAAGGTCAGCAAAGAGACTAAGAAAGAAAGACAAAAAGTGTCCCAGTGTTATTGACATACTGGAGGCTGAAAAGCACAACACAATCACACACTACTTTCTACAAGCATCAACATCATATCATATATTACTAAAAATTGTACAAACAAACCTCTTAAAAAATCTGCATTAAACCCGGGCTCCTTGACTCAATAGACTAACCTACCATTTTACAGAGAATGCATACAACAAAGGAAAATGTCAAACCTTTTTCGCATCTTTCTCATAAACTGAATAGAAAAGTTCAAGTAATCTTTCACGGGTGAAAGATTTAATCTCTCCCATCATACCGAAGTCATAATATATGAGTGCTTCATCGACATCAATGGCAAGATTTCCAGGATGAGGATCCGCATGAAAGTAACCAGTTCGCAAAATCTGAATCATGAACAAAATCCAATGAATGATCAAAATATATCTAACATAAGCAGTCAAATGGTATCTCAACAATGAGGAATGCAGGGAATTCCAAGACATTATAGCCAATGAATAGAACATATGGATTAACTTTTTAAATTAATGAACAAAAGCAGTATTAGTGCTCCATACCTGAATCAAGTAGGCTTCAATAGCCCGTGAGGCAATTCGAGAACGACTAAATCCTCGTTTGTCTAATTTTTCCAGCATATTTATTTTGACACCTGCATACAAGAGAAGAACAAGTCATCTCAACACCATCTTCTGAGAGCAAACTCAAAATTTTAATTCCTTGTTTCTTGGATTTCGAAGGTACTTAAGTTTAGCTTGAAACCTGGTACATACTCCAAGGTCAATACTTTTGTTGCGGTATAGTCCCAATACACATTCTGCAATGAGGAAAAGCCAGTTTACAAGATAAGAATCAGTAAATTGTATTAAATGAACATTCGAGAATTAACCTATATCGATAGATGTAGCCAATGAGATCAAGCAGGAAAGATACATTAAGAAGCTTGTAGCAAGAAACATACAGGAACTCGGATCCATTTTATATTCCTAAAATCTCGGCGGAATCTGTCGGCATTTTTTCCCTCGTTAATGTAATCAATCTCTTGGTACAATATCCTGAAATCAATATAGGTTCTAAAATTAATGGAGAAAATATCAATTAGCATCATATATAGCTCCACTATGATATTCAATATGTAGCTAAAATTTTGTTCCATCAATATCTATCATTATCTGTCAAGTTGAAAATCACTGTGTCAGAATAGCAAGTAGAAATAAAAAGGCAAAATTAAAGAGCAGCATCAAGAACATGAGGTTTCAGCCCTGGAGGATCTTCATCAATCAGTTAATATTGATACTAGTTTTTCGCTTTATAATACTACTAGCTGCTTATATGACAAGTGTAAGCTGCTTACCTTGCACATTCTTCGTATATACCAATCCAGTCCCTAGAGGGACCACCAAGAGTTTCACTTTTCTGAAAATACTCTGCCACCAGCTTCAAATTTCCTGATAAAAGGAATTTACAGTCAGAAAGAAGATCGAAACTTTAAATTTAGACGAGTCAGTTCCGTGATCCTTGGAACATATTTAATGGACATGATATACAAAAATTAGCTCAAAGGTCACAAAGTCACTGATGTTCAAGCTCATTTATATGATTTTTCATTAAACAGCTAATCATTTTTCAGTTCACATCTTGATGCTTCACTGGTTTATGGTTTGCAAAAGTATAGCTTGAAAATAAAACTTTCTCCGCATTATGTGCACATCAGTCATCTTTTCTATTTTCCATTTTCTTTTGTCAAACCAGTTAATCACAATCACTTAGTTTTCTGTCTCACTTTATCATTCACGGGTGGAATGGAGCAGAGATCCTTCAACCCGAACCGTAGTGGGTCATCAGTGGGGTTTAATTCTAGGATTTACGGGAACTTAGGGTCACGCAAGAACTGCGGGACCAGGCAGCTTCCCTATCCAGCAAATTACATTAAAACAACAGAAATTCTTTTGCAAGAACAACCTCATGGTATAATAACAGAGTGATGTATGGCAAATAGAATAATTATTAATTAGCAACTAAAACTCACAAAATTAAGAAATATGACTGATATTTGGCTGTTAGAATATAAAGTTTTAGGTTTGGATTTCAGCTTGGAATGCTGAAATTTCAGATTTGATATACTTAAGTTTGACTAGGGTTTGATTTCTAGAAATTTTATGATAGGATTTCAAGGATTATTATGATTAGAATTTAGCTTTGATAGAATTTAGGGTTTTTTGGTTTCCGGAGCTTTAGGTTAGAATAGCTAGAATCCAGTGAGGAACAAAAACAACAGAAGGACTCTACGAATCACTATTAAAAAAAGCATCACATCTTTTAATTGAAAACTCAAAATTTATAAAAATTTAGGAAATGTTATTATTGAAGGGCTGAGTACACATATATTTGTAAAGAAGTTCTTAAAAAATTTAAGCAAGAAATGGTCCCTAACAAATTTAATTCATATTCTAAAAAAATTCCATAAGTGTAAGTTCTAAACAACTAGGATAATATATTCAAAACTACTACTTACGATCTAATTAAAAAATCCTAACATAATCTAAATTTTTACTCTTATTGTCTTTATTGTCAACTTAATTTTTGTCCTTAATCTTACCAAATTAAGGCTTGTGCTTCACTAATTTTTCCCCAAATTTCTTTTATAGACTTTAAATTCTTTTGCATCAATTTTTTGGCTTGTCTAAAGTCATCCACGATGTAGAATATGACAAATATTGATCATATAGGTCTAGATTTAACTTTTGAAATTCAGATTCTAAAATTCAAGCCCTGTCAGAAATTAATCTTCCATTGTACTTAATAAGCAATCGTCAATATCCTTAAGATCTTATAGCTACAATTTGTTCATAAAGAATATTCTCTAGCTTCTCTTGAATATAACGAATAATTGAAATTCTTACTATTACTGAGATTGTGTACAATCATATCCATGATAAATAGTTAAGTTTGCAATGTTAAAGATAGGATTAACTCCCATGTCACTTGGTAATTCCAAAACATAAGCATTAATACTTATCTTCTTGAGAATCTTATAAGGTCTAGTACAGTGTGAATGAATTTTCTTATATATTCTTTTTGAAAAATGTTTTGGATGAATACCATCACCACATGTCCTTCGTTAAATTCCACCAATATACAATTTTGATCAACATATTCTTTATAAATCAAGTTCGTGGTTGTTATCTTTCGTCATATCTCATCAAAGATATTCTTCATATGTTGTGCAAAACCTTCATCTTCAACCCTAACTCATGCTATTTATGGTAAAAAAGCTAGATCAAGAGACTTTCTTGGTTGAATTCCAAAAGCTATCTCAAAAGGACTCTTACTAGTTGACCTATTTGTTGAATTGTTGTATGCAAATTCTGCCAAAAGAAGATGTAGGCCTTAATTATTCATATCATCTGCAACCAAACATTTTAATAAGTCTCCCAAGCTTCTATTCACAAACTTTGTTTGTCCATCGGTTTGGGAACGAAAAGAACTTGAAAATTAAGGCTTTGGGTTCAATATTTTTCATAGAATTCTCCAAAAATAAACCATAAACTTCACATCACAATTAGAGACGATAGTTAAAGGTAATCCATGGAAACGTACAACCTCTTTGAAGAATAGTTTAGTAGTGTGGACAACATCATAAGTCTTGACCATTATATTTGTAGATGGCTTCGTTTCAAAACCACATGAATTCTCTACTATATAGGCATCGAGATTTGCAGATGGCTTCGTTACAAAACCACATGAATTCTCTACTATATAGGCATCGAGAACACACATATTGTTCCTTCTTGTAGTCAAATGCATTAACTTCTTGTCATATTGAGTTTTGACTTTGCAAGTGCACTCATAACTTCTCCTTTATTCCTATGTTGTTGTTATTTTTGCATCTTCATTCAAACTTACTTCTCAGTCGCCTATTGCAACATAATCTTCATTAACAGTAGCAAGGACATCAAATTTTGAGCCCACAAGCTCTTGAACTAGAAGTAGTAGTTGGTTAATCTTTTAATCTGCTTGTTCTATTATTTTATCTTGCTGTCCTATTCCTTTGGCCTACCGCCCTATTGTTTCAACGTGTAATTTTTGTGTTTTGATTCGTTGTTCAAGGGTTTCAACCTCTTGTTCAATCATTCCATCTTGAAGTTTAAGAGTTTGATCTTGTTTAGTTGTTCTAGCTTAAGAGTTTGCCAAAGAATCCACTTGGTTCTATTTTTCTTCGTCTTTAACACTTTGATCATCTCCCAGTGCAAACTCTCCATGCCATGATCATCTTCCAGTGCAAACTCTACATGCCATTAAGTAATTGAGCACCTTCTACATCTAGGCTTGAAAATTCTAATTGATCAGCTGAAGGAGAGGCGTCAATAATTTCACCACCCATAATATACACTTCCTCTGAGTTTGAGAAAACAAAATCAGAATCTAGTTGTTTAGCAAAAATTTTCCCATTCAGTACATGATAATCAATATCAGTCCCTTCATCTTGCCTATTACCATCTTCTCTATGTTTAGCATCAAATACAGGCTGTTAGTTTGCATAATTTTTTCTTGTACTAGTTTTGACCTTTAGGGAATGTATACCAAGGTTGTCTAGTCTCTCCAAAAATTGTCGAACATACTTTTTTGTAGGAATTTTTACATGTAAGTTGGTTTTTGAAGCACCTTGTGATCAAAGATCTTCAATTTCCAATTTTTTTCATAATACTCAAAACTATTTCACCTCGCTTTTAATCACCAAGTATTCTTCTATACGCCTTTCCACTACATGTCACATTGTAAATCAAAGCTCTGATACCAAATTGATATAGAATAAATAGAAGAAATATTAACTAGTAGTTAAGACTCACAAAATTAGGAAATATGATTGATATTAGGCGCCTATAATATAAAGTTTTCACTTTGAATTTTAGTTTAAAACGTTGAAATTTTAGATTTGGTATAACTGACATTTTTCTAAGGATTAATTGCTGAAAAATTTAGATTTTAGGGTTTAATATGGTTGAAATTTAAGTTTAACATAGTCAGAATTTATGGTTTTGATTGCTAAAACTTCAGGTTAGAATTGCTGAAATTTAGTGAGAAGCATAAAAAATGAAGAGTAGGAAACTAGGAATCACTCGTAAGGTCTACAAATCACTTTTAGAAGAAAGCGTCACATCTTCTAATTAAAAACTCAAATTTGTAGAAAAAATTTCAGGATATGTTGTCATTAAAAGGCGAGTATCCACATATTTACAGAGAAATTCTTAGAACTCTTATTCAAGTAAGAAAGCATCCCTACAAATTTTTTATCCTATTCTAAAATTTTTTTTGGGTGTACGTCTTGAAAAACTAGAATAACATATCTAAAACTACTACTTCCTATCTAATAAGAAATCATAACATATCTAAATTTCAGCTCATATTGTCCTTGCTGTCAACTTATCCTTCATCCATCAAATTAAAGCTTATGGTTGACTAATTTTTTCTTTTTTACTTTTTGATAGGCTTTAAACTTTTTTGCATCATAGAGTTTCATGAACCAAAGTAGGCATTTGAAATATAAACAAGGAAGTGAAATGACAGTATGATCATAAAGGTACCAAATTAAAGTCACTAACTCAAATCAATGTCAAAAAGCTTCTTAAGACCAGGCCTTTGAACTTTCACAACTACTTTCTCTCCATTATGCAGGATAGCCCGATGCACCTAGAAACAAGAGAAAATTTGCAGTCAGCTTCACCAACAAAGAACGTGAAGCACTTAAGCAATCTCAATTCACTAGTTATATGGGCATCACAGTTGAACTCATAAAGTTAAAGGTAGAAATGCACTTTTTTGGCAGTGCACTTGACTCTTTTTCCCAACAGCGGGTATAGTTTCAGTTTCTATATCAAAAATTCCATGATATAATCTCTACATATTAATCACTTTACCACCTAGGAATTGGTGTCAACAAGATAACACACAGTATATGTATGTTCTATCTACAATTTACAAAGGAACAATTGAAATAAAAATAAATCAGTGTGATAGACATATATGAACACTAAAGCAATGGCATAATGGCATCTATAAGAAGGTAAATACCATGGTCAACTACAACCATTACATAAAAATTTCCAAAATGACATCATAAAAGAGACAGTTTTTCTTAAGTCTTAAAGGAAGTTTCATAAGTTTACTGGAGCAGGTTAGAATGATAGATTCACGAGTGAATGCTCATAAATTGTATATTTTGTCTTATCTAGTCGGACCGGAAGAATGTTCAATTTTTGCTTCATACTGTCATACCAATTATTTACATGGAGTCTCAATGCTTATTTTTATCATAATACAATTGTCTGTTTGAAACCAATTAAAAGGTAGAGAACCCTGATAATATGCCCAACTACAATCTGAATAAAGCGCACCAACTAACATAATATGAGTTCCAGTTTTGACATTAACATTAATCTAGCACCTGACCAAGACTAGCTGCAGCGATGGGTTGATCTTCAAACTCCTTGAACAGAATATGAATGGCAACTCCCATCTCTCTCTCAATGAAGCTTCTTGCTTTTTGTGGTGAAAATGCTGGAACCCTATCCTGGAAAATAGAACAGAGATAGGTCAACACTGGTATCACTTGCTTACATAGAAATAAATGATGCCACTGTAGCAATAATCGCACAGAAGTGAAAGAATATCTTATTCAAAACCAATACAAACTGGAATCAAGAGGTACCTGCAACTTGGCAAGTTCATCAACAAACTCTCTTGGAAATAGATCTGACCTAGTAGAAGATAATTGTCCAAGTTTGATAAAGGTTGGACCAAGCTGTAATACACGCTCCCTCAGCCATGAAGCAGTCTTTTGCCTTCGAATTTTCTGCACAACATTTTAGTGGAGAAAAAAGCAAACTACAGACATTATTGTCAAATTAATATAATTTATAGACGTAAATAAATGGAAACTGTAGGCATGATTTTGGTTTGTTTGACAGCCACATCACCCAGAAAGTTTAATAAACTGCGAGATTTACCTGCTTTTCTTCTGAGAAGCCTCCTACATATGCCCATTTTGCATTATCAAATAACACACGAATACGCAATGAAAGAACAAAAGACCAAACGTCAATACTCCTTTGTATGTCATTGTAATTGTCATTTGCCCAGCTAAAACCTTCATCAGTGGGGAGAACCTTTAAATCTTCCAACGGTGGGAGCTTGCCTGTGTCTCTATATCTTGGTCTCTTAACAATTGCAGCAGCAGGATCCTTTTTAACTATACTTGCTCCATTAATAACCCGATCTGTACCATTTACTATTTCTACTTTCTTTCCATTAAGGGTCGCTTTCTTTGTTACCTCGCTGGCGGGTACCATTTTGACTGTCCTTCTGTTGGTCCCTGGTCTTGACGCCGAAGACTCAATCTGTTGCATTTCCACTTGAAATTTCAACTTTTTAGTCCAATCCGTGGTGCATAATTGCTTCTCAAATTTTGCAAATGAGTTGGGAATTGAACTCAAGAAACTGAGATTTTCCAACACTGTCCCTTGACCCATTGAATAATTGTCGCGACAATAACAGCTTTGTGAAGCCAATATTGCCGCCATCCAATTAACAGGAACCTGGAAATCAGCAATACACACAATAAGAAGCTTTATGACAGAATAAATGACAAACCTGAAATCAGACAGAACTTGCTTGAACCAGACATTTCAAGATTAAAAATGAATCGTAACAGAAATCGTTCTTCGAAGACAATAAGCGAAGACTATAGTATGGCCCAGTAACCACAAATTTTCCTAAAAGTTTCTGGAGAACAGGCAAAGAAGAATTTTTTTCTTAAAAAAGAAGTGTTGAAGTCAAGGTACGTATTAGTCTAACGAAGCTAACGCAACTTCCCTCTATATAAACAAATCAATATCAGCCTGACCTACTCAGAGGAATAGACTCAACCAAATTCACAAACACAAACATAAATGAACCGGACAACCATGCATAGTCAATGAACTGACATACCAAGATTTTGTTTTTCCCCTATTTTCTCGAAAGCCGAACAAACCCAGTTTGGAGAGAGCTCTTACCAATTGAATAATTAAAAAGAAACAAATCTCGAATTGAGGGATACCCTTTATACCAATGTAAACGTGTAGCTTGTGGGAGTTGTATTTAATTGGTTTGAACAAAAGAACTGATAAACGTCAGTCACTATCGTTGTCAAAATATATGTAGAGGGAGAGCAAAGTCTTTAAGGAACAAGAAAAGGAGGAACAAAAGGGGTTGGAGTAGAGGCACTAGCGTGTCCTGGTTTCCAATAGGAGGTTTTGAAGGCTCTGCTTGTTTTATTTGGAGTTGTACTACTTGTGTTGCTTTTCAAATACAACAAGAAACGGAAAATTGAATTTCGTGGAATCTTTAACGACCTCCACACCACATTGATTCAAGGCGGTGACGCAGTCACTTGGTGTCTAGTACATCTGAGGTCTGACGTATCCACAGAATTAGAAGAAACAGTAAATTATAAAATAGCAAAACAATTGAAAGGAACAAGCAGGCAACAAGTAGTCGCTTCGCTTCACTTGCTTTTTCTGGCCTTGTTGTTACCTTCTCTTGGAAGACGGCAATTGATTTTTATTGCAACAAATAGAATTTTACATTTTAGCTATATTAAGAAAAAAGATCTAACAAGCTGCTTTTGGAGAAGGAGAAGGAGAAACGGCACAGACATTACATCTAATCCGAGAAGTGTTGTCGTGGCCAGCTCTACATCAGTCAGGACGAAGACGTGGCGTTTAAGGGATGCCAATTGCCAATAGATAAAGACAAGACGAAGATGGAGAACTAATCATTTCACATGTTTTAACACACACACTCGTTTTATTTTGTATTTTTTTTTTCTAATCTTTCCAGATTATTTGTTTGATCTTGAAAATTTTTATTTCTTTGGCATGATTTAATTTATTTTGAGGTCTTGCTAGATTAATTATTTTGAAGTAATTAGCTTGTTAATGTTAGAAGGAATTATTGTTTGAATTGATGGAATTAAATTATAATGTAGTAAGAATGCATGAGGGGTAAATTTGGTAGATCACCTAAACCCTTAAGTTTTAAGGCATAAGTGGAAGGGCATGAGGGTCTTTTCAAAAGTGTTAAGAGTAGACCTTAGAAGAGGAAGAAGTAAGTTTTGATTTGTTAGGAAGAGAAGAGTATCGTGGGAGAGAGGAAAAAGAAGGGGAAAAGAGGGGAAAGCTAAAGTCTTGAGATTTTTGAAGAATTGAAGCTTCTCCAAGTAAGTATAAGCATAAATTGGATGATTGAACATTGTTTAGTGATAATTAGGAGTGAAAAATGGGGTTGAATGTGTGTAGGGAGTTGTTACGAAAGTGCTATGATCATCTAGGGTTTTTTATTTCTACGATGTTTGTGATTGATTTTGGGTTTGATTTAGTTTAGAAATGAAGTAGGAATGATGGTGTAATGTTGAGATGAATTAGATTTGAAAGATGGGAAGAATCTGGATGAAAATGTGAGAAAGCAGGTTTCAGGCGTTTTCTGGAGCTCGCACGTCGCGACGTGCTCATGTGCACGCTGCGGTGGAGCACGTCGCGGCGAGCTCCAATGTGTTCGTCGCGGCGAGATCCTGTTTTCCTGCACAGATGTGTTTTGGTATTTTGGGTATAACTTTCGATATAGATGTCCAAATGAGGTGATTTTTAA
>JANIHY010000009.1:14090595-14109231 GCA_027479065.1 Erythroxylum brevipes
TCATTGAAAATATAATGGAAGTGTTTATGGATGATTTCTCTGTTTATGGCTTGTCATTTGATGATTGCTTGCAAAATTTATCCAAGGTGTTGGCAAAATGTGAAGAGGCTAATTTAGTGTTGAATTGGGAAAAGTGCCACTTTATGGTTCAGGAAGGGATTGTACTCGGTCATCTGGTTTCCAATAAGGGTATTGAAGTTGACAAAGCAAAAGTGGAAGTAATTGAAAAATTGCCCCCACCTACTTCTGTCAAAGGCGTGAGAAGTTTTCTTGGCCATGTTGGTTTTTACAGACGGTTCATTAAAGACTTCTCTAAAATTGCAAAACCTTTAACACGTTTACTTGTCAAGGATATACCTTTTGAATTTAACGAGGATTGTCTGAGTGCTTATTACAGGTTGAAAGAAGCTTTGATTTCAGCTCCAGTTATGCAAGCACCTAATTGGAATCTTCCTTTCGAAGTAATGTGTGACGCCAGTGATCATGCTTTGGGAGCTGTTTTGGGACAAAGACAGGATAACAAGCCTTATGCCATCTACTATGCTAGCCGAACTCTAGACGAAGCTCAAATCAATTATGCCACCACAGAAAAGGAGTTTTTAGCTGTTATCTTTGCTCTTGAAAAGTTTAGGTCTTACCTAATTAACTCTAAAGTTGTTGTCTTTACAGATCATGCAGCTATTCGGCATTTGTTGAAGAAGAAAGACTCCAAGCCACGACTTATCCGTTGGGTATTATTGTTACAAGAATTTGATATTGAAATTAAGGATAAAGCTGGTATTGAAAATGTGGTGGCTGATCATTTGTCTAGAATTACTGTTCCGAATGACAAATGTCCGATTGATGATTCTATTCCAGGAGAACATTTATTGGCTATATCATCTTTGGTAACACCATGGTATGCAGATCTGGTAAATTACATTGTTTGCGGACTATTTCCACCGGAGATAACGTATCAGCAGAAGAAGAAACTCATTTCTGACGCTAAATATTATGTGTGGGAAGAACCGTTACTGTTCAAATATTGTGGAGATGGTATTTTTCGACGATGTTTGCCTGAGGACGAGGTGCAAAGTGTTCTTTATCATTGCCATTCAACAGTTTATGGTGACCGTTTTGGTCCAGATAAGACAACTGCGAAAGTTCTTCAAGCAGGATTTTTCTGGCCCACTTTGTTTCGTGATGTTCGGGAGTATGTAGCTACATGTGATAATTGCCAGCGGATGGGTACTATTTCAAGGAGGTCTAAAATGCCACAAACTGGAATACTTGAGGTTGAATTATTTAATGTTTAGGGTATTGACTTTATGGGACCGTTTCCTAAATCCCATAACAATCACTATATTCTTGTAGCAGTGGATTATGTTTCGAAATGGGTAGAGACGGTTGCGACTTCCACAAATGATTCTAAGGTTGTCATCAAATTCTTAAAGAAACATATCTTCTCTCGTTTCGGAATTCCGAGAGCCTTGTTGAGCGATAATGGTACTCACTTTTGCAATAAGCCCCTTGAGAGTCTTTTGCAGAAATATGAAATTTATCATCGGATTGCTACACCTTATCATCCTCAAACAAGTGGACAGGTTGAAGTTTCCAATCATGAAATCAAGAGTATTCTAGCAAAAAAGGTTGATAAGTCACGGAAGGATTGGTCCTTAAAACTTGATGATGCTCTTTGGGCATACCATACTGCTTTTAAGACACCGTTGGGAACTACACCTTATCGGCTTGTGTTCGGCAAATCATGTCACTTACCAGTAGAGTTAGAACAAAAGGCTTATTGGGCTATCAAAACTTTCAATTTTGACATGAAGTCTGGTGGTGAACAGAGAGCAATGCAGTTGAATGAGTTGGACATTTTAAGATTGGAAGCTTATGAGAGTTCTCGACTCTACAAGGAAAAGACCAAGCTATGGCACGACAAACATATTACCAAGAAAAGGTTTGTCAAAGGTGATTTAGTTTTGTTATTTAGCCCTCGCCTTCGTCTTTTTCCAGGAAAACTCAAATCTAGATGGTCTGGTCCGTTTCAAGTCCTACAAGTATTTCCCCATGGCGCAGTCGAGGTTTGGAGTGAAGTATATGGAGCTTTCAAAGTTAATGGACATCGTCTCAAGCCCTACTTCGCTGGTCATCCATTAGGTGCCACCACAACGTTGGCACTTTCCGAACCACACGATTGATGATCTACTTTCCTGGTTTGCTCATACCATTTCATGAGCTTTGTTAATATTATGTACATTTGTTTTTCATTTTCCTTCTTTTTCTAAAATATATATTAAAAAAAACAAAAAAAAATGATAATTCACCCGAAAGTCACACGATCAGACCGTGTGAAATCACACGGACCGTGTGACTGTAACTCTCATTGGTGCATTTCCACCCGAAGGTTACACGGGCAACCCGTGTGAAATCACACGGCCCGTGTAACTCGCAAACATTCCCGCCGATGTTGACACGGTTAGACCGTGTGATTTCACACGGACCGTGTGAATCGCTTTAGCTGCCTATTTTGTGCTAGATCTTTCCCCTAAATCCCTAATTTGTTTTCCCTCTTTCTTTCTTTCTCTTGCCGATTCTCTCACAACTCTTCCCAAGTTTCATTCTTTCTCTTGTTTTTCCGACCACTCTCCCCTCCCTTATTACTTTCTTTCCTTTCTCTCACCTATTTTCATCATCCTTCTTCTCTCCTCTGTTTTCGTCAATGGGTCCAAAGAGGAGTCGCCTGGCACTTGGCGCTTCCAGCTCCACTTCCACACCATCATCTCACACTTCTCGCCCAATAGGTAATTCCAATCTTTTCGGTTTAACAGATAGTGATGAATGTGCTCGTTATGCTTCCTTAAAATCTCGGCCACAAGTTGCTACTCGTTATTATGATGAGGATACATTGACTGACCTAGATTTCTTAGATGATGTGTATAGGTTGTTTGATTCAATTGGATTGCGGTCCTTTCTAGATGTGCGATGCTCCACATATTCGAATTTAACCCTAGAATTTTTGAGCACTATCTCGGTCGAAGTAATTCAAGGGAGAAATTGTCAAGCTGGTAGGATTAGTTTTCAGCTTCTAGGTCACAGACATACTTTGACATTAGATGAGTTTAATGTCATTTACACTTTGCCCACTGGTTTCGATTTGACTCATCGTCGAGTTCCCCCTGATTTTAACCGCACTGAATTTTGGTATCGAATCGCTGATGACCGACAATATAACCCCAGCTCTTCAAAGGCCACCAGCATTAAAAATTCATGTTTCCGTTATGCTCATCGCATTCTATCTAGTGAAATTTTTGCTCGGAGTGATAGCACTAATGTCGTTAGATCCCCTGAATTGTATTTCTTATATGCGATGCAAATTGGTGAACCCGTTGATGCTAATTCTTTCTTAACATCCCAATTTCAACGTGTCGCGCTTCAAACTTCGGGCGAAATTTCTATTGGGGGATTAATTACACCAATTGCTTTAACCTTAGGCTTCGATCCTCTTGCCATTTCTGTTTTTCTTGTTCAGGGTTCTGAGCGTCTTGATTTCTCCGCTTTAGAAGCTATGCATATGTGTCGGTCCGTACGGGGACACCATTGTTGGGTGTATCCCAATCACGTTCTTTTTCGTTTGCCCTGTTCGACCCGTACGACTCTTCGTGATCCATCCAACATTGGTTGGATGCCTTTGGTTGATAACACCGATCCCGAACCATTGCAATCTTCATCCCCTCCTCCCCCTCAACCGACATCCATGCCTTCTTCTTCTTCCCAATCCGAGCCCTCCGTTTTTGAACTTCGCGCTCTATATCAAACGCTCTCTTCAATCCAAACTGAACAATCCGCTCTCCGAGCCTTATTCACGGATCAGAGCCATTATCTTCGACATTTCGGGGATACTCTTTCGACCATTCAAAATAATCAGACTAACTTGCAGCGCATTGTTGAAACTCAAACTGCTACCATTCAGGAAATGACAACTGCTTTCAACTTGTGGCGTCAATCTTCGCCAAACCCAGGTAATCCTCCCCCTCCATCTTCTCCATAATTGTTTTTCATTGAGGTCAATGCTTAGTTTTAGCATAGGGGAGTCCGGTTTAGGCTACTTAGTTCGTTCTTTAATTCTGTTCTTCTTTTGTCGCTTTATTTATGATTGCTTCTTTCCTGTTGCATTTTGTATTGTGCATTGTCCTTTCGTTGCTATCATTTGCCAACTGTGAACTTCGTAGGAAATGGTGGACACCCGATCATAACTAAGTTTAGCTCCTTTATATTGAAAATACATAACTTAATTTACCTATTGGATAACCCCGTTGCTGCTCCTTTTCTGTTACTGGAGAATCGTTTGCTTACCTTGTTTTTCAATTTCATTTAGTCATAATTTCGTCAAAAAAATAAATAAATAAAGAAAAACCAACAGCAGTACAAATTTACCAAAAACAAAAGAGATTCCACACAAATTAATGTAAAAACAAAGACAAAGTAGACTAAGAAAATAACAAAAACAACAAATTATCATAAATCCTTCAAGCTAAGCTCGAGGTGATTGCTTCAAACCATATAGTGCCTTTTTTAACCGGCACGCTTGGGATCCAAACTCAGCCTCAAAGCCGGAAGGAGGTTCCATAAACACTTCTTTTTCAAGTTTTCTATTCAAGAAAGCATTCTTCACATCTAGTTGGTGTAGAGGCCGATCTAGGTTCACTGCAACAGATAATAGAATCTTCACTGTATTGAGTTTCGCCCCAAGAGCAAATGATTCAGTGCAATCAACACCATAAGTCTGGGTGAAACCTTTTGCTATCAATCTTACGTTGTATCTCTCGAGCGTTCCATCAGAATTATACTTGACTGTGAACACCCATTTGCATCCTACCAACTTCTTTCTAGCCGGAAGAGCTATTTTTACCCATATCTGATACTTCTTAAGAGCATTCATTTCCTCCAAAACTGTTGCCTTCCATTCAAGAATCGGCAAAGTTGCTTGTATAGACTTTGGAATTTCCACATGATTAAGATGTGAGATACAACAAGAAAAAGGAGACAAGTTTTGAAGAGAGATAGAGTTAGACGTAGGATATTTGATAGTGCATTTCCTAACTCCTTTTCTAGGAGCCACGGGTAAATACATATCAAACTTAGGAAGATCAAGATTAGAATCAAGATTTAATGCAATAGGATCAAGGGATATTGTACCTGGTCGTGGCCCTTTTTCTGGGCTGTGCATAGGCATGGCTGGCGATATTGCTTTTGATAGGAGCTTCCTAGAGTACGTTTGACCAAATTTCTTGTCATATTTTTGGAGTCTGTTGTGTGGCATCAAGGTTTCTAGTTATGACAGATTCATTATCCAAATTATTTGCGTTTAAATTTGAATGATTGCCTTGATTGTTTTCCATTTCCAAATTGTTTTCCTCTTCCAAATTGTTGTTGAGATTTTGAAAATGATTTTCCACAAATTGAAAATTCACACTTCAAAAAATCCAAATCAACCATACTTACCACCGAATCTTGCTGACTCCCCTTGAAGAGGAGGAGAGAAAAACGATGTTTTTTTAGGGGAAAAATGGTATCCATGATCACAAAATATTTTTTTAAAAATTGGATCAAAACATTTGTAGCCTCTTTAAGAGGCTGAATATCCTAAAAAGACACTTTCTTGCTTTAGGATCAAGTTTTGTCTTATTTTTATCTTGATTGGAGACAAAAAACAATGCAACTGAATATCTTGAAGGGTAAATCCAAAAAAGGTCTAGGATCAGGGATATGTTCAAGAAACTTTTGCATAGGAGTTTCAAATTGTAGGATTTTAGAGAGCATATGATTAATTAAGAAAATAGTAGTTAAAAGAGCGTGACCCAAAAAGTTTTAGGCACATTTTTTGAAAAAAACAATGCTCTTTTGACGTCAAGTAAATGTCTATTTTTCCTTTCTGCTATACCGTTTTGTTGTGGTATGTCAACACAAGAACTTTGCTGTATAATCCCTTTTTTAGAAAAAAATTCTCAAAACTTTGAAAAATTATTCCTGGCCATTATCACTCCTAAAAATTCGTATATTTGCATTAAATGGATTTTGAACAATGGAGTGAATTTTTTAAAATATCAGCAACTTCATTTTTTTTTCATCAAAAAAATCCAAGCGAGTCATGTGTGATCATCAATGAAAGAAACAAACAATCTTTTGCCCAAAAAAGTGGGAATTCGTGATGGGCCCCAAATATCAATATGTAAGAGTTGAAATGGCTTAGATGAAACATAAGGCTGAGAGGGATAAGAAGACTTGTGATGTTTTGCTAAAGCACATGCTTCACATTGAAATGAAGATGGATCTTTATTAATAAATAACTTAGGAAACAAATGTTTCAAATAGAAAAAACTGGGATGTCCCAAACGAAAATGCCATAACAAAACATCGTGATCACTAGACATAGACTCTTAACTTACAATAAGAATTTTGTATAGCCATACCCGAATGCAATCCATCTTCAAAGTAATACAACCCTCCACATTCCTTAGCACTGCCAATCATTGTCCCCAAAGCTAGGTCCTGGGAAAAACACATAGAGGAGGAGAAATTAGCTTGACAGTTAAGGTCACGGGTGAGTTTACTGATGGACAGCAAATTGCAGGACAATTTAGGTACGTGAAGGACATTGTAAAGGATAATTTTGGCTGAAATTTTCAGTTCCACTGCCGACAATGGCAACCAATGTGCCATCTGCAATTTTGATTTTTTTATTTCCTATAGCGGGGTTATAAGAAGAGAAAAATTGAGAGCAATATGTCATGTGACTGGTAGCCCCATAATATATGACCCAAGGACCAAAAGATTGATTTGAACACACAAAGGAAGAAGAAATACGTTGTTGCACTGAAGCACAAGAGGAAGAGGAGTTAAGAGAAAATTTTGGAGAGTTAAAAAGCCTATATAAGCGTTGGAGTTGATCCTTGGTGAAAGGCACCGAGTAGCCACAGCTGTAGTAGCCTTCCTGTCCCCCTTCTTTTTGTTTTGAGGCGGCTTTCCATAGAGCTACGAACACTTGTCCTTTTTATGCTATTGCCTGCCACAAAAATCACAAGAAAACGGTTTTTTCTTGTCACTACCACCATCAACGCCCTTGGAAACTAATGCCATGTCTCCATTTTTTGTCAAGTGGACAGGTTCGTTCGTCACACATTTTCGGGCTTCCTCATGGCATAGTTCAAAAAACACAACTCGTATTGAAGGTAAAGGCTGGCGGCCAAGAAGTCTGATTTTATCAAAGCCGTGATTGACTCCAGCGAGAAACATGATGACATGATCATCTTCCTCTCTTTTTTTGCCCTTGCAAGATCATTAGGGTTCTTCTATGCATCATCATAACACAAATCCAATTCTTGGCAAAGAGAGAGCATTTCGTTGAAATAAGTTGTGACATCTCTATCGCCTTGTTGAGAGAGCCACAGTTTCTTTTTCAATTCAAAAATTTGAGGGGAATTCCCAAGAATAGAGTATGTCTCTCTAATAGCATCCCAAATTTCTTTTGCATCCATGTACATGAACGAATGACGAATCAATTCTTCCATGGAATTTAACAACCATCCTGTAATCAGAGAATTCTCAGAGAGCCAGCGCCGGAACGTGGGGTCGGTTGCTGCTGTTTTTAGCTCCTCTCTGGTCAAAAATCCAAGTTTTCCTCTACCATTTAGGGCTAGTTTCAAAGACTCAGCCCATTCCAAAAAATTCTGACCATTAAGCCTCAACACTGTAATCTGCAAGGATGGCAGTGTAGCAACATCCAAATTGGCCGGAGCAGAGGTGATAGCTGGCTGGTCGATTGGTGGACAGGATGTATTGGAGGTACCAGAGATTGTTGACATGATGTGTCAGGAAAAAAATTGAGGAAGGATTTAAAGGGAAAAAATAAATCCAAAAATCTAGAAAAAATTAAACTGTGGGCAGGAAAAAATCAGACTTAGAGGATGAAGAGAACCAAAAAATCGAAACTTTAGAGAAAAGAAATCGACTGTAGAATGCATAACAAGGAGTCGGCAGCCCCAGGGAAAGAGAAGAAACCCTAGTGCTCTAATGCCATGTAGTTTTGAGGAATAAAATTTCTGCTTATCATAAAAAGGTTACAGCTGCATCTACTCACTAATTACAGAATATTTCCTTTCCTTTTATATCTAAACCAAAGATCAAAATCACAATAATGTAAACTACAATATATTTTGATAAATGGAATTAAGGTTTTAGATATGCTTTTGATAGGTATTAGGAATTTACTATTTAAAGAACCTACAAAAGTTATTTACGACCATCCTTGTGAAGTTAGATACGCCCCAGAAGAGTTATGCAGCAAAAGATATTTCTTGGTATGGGCTGCGTTGGATTATCAGCTTTATCTTGATGGAACTACTAACACATTTATTCTACTATAATGCCTTTGCAATCAGGTCAGTCTTTCAGAAACCTTACGTTTTTCTTCCTATGCAGTCTATGTTTGTTGATCCCTTTTCTTGTTAAACAGTGGGCTCTGGAAAATATTGTCTCCTCTGGATATATTTATCATTGGATATGGGGTATGGCACATTCTTTCTAGAAACAGAAGTTTAAGCATGATTGATTTAAAAGGAATTGATTTGAACTTGTAAAATATTGAGCCATGTAGCAGATGGCTTTAGTGATGACCTAAGTTTTATAGGACTTTACAATGCATGCATGGATGTATACATAAATGATACTTTGTCAAACTATTTATCCTTGATTTTTGAAACGGCTGGTTGAACTCTGAAAAAACAAATTTGTAACTCCTTAATATAAAGATTCTGCCAATTCCTAGTCTTCGAAGGATCATGTAATTGGGACACATTGTGTCATCTTTCCTTCTGCCTGCCAAAGACCTTTGCCAAACATGTTGGTTCGTGAAAATCAGACTTCAGAATCATACATTGGAAGATAGAATGGAATTAACTGTTATACTTTCACATTTTTAATCTCTTTATGGTACACTGCAGGTCTTGAACTATATGTGGCTAAAGTTTTTCCTTATGTGGCACTATTTTTGATCTCTTTATGGTACACTGCAGGTCTTGAACTTTATGTGGCTAAAGTTTTTCCTTATATGGCGCTATTTTCGGTTCTGGTCTCTGGTATGAATGCTGAGTTTCTATGCTCAAATCAGTCCTATCTGTTCAGTATAACATGTTAGAAATCTCTAATTTTATCAAAATGTCTGATGGAACTTAATACGAAGAACACTTCTAAATAACTATTTTATTTCAGATTTGTGGTATTGAGGTCCCTGAGAATATGCCAAGGTGTATTAATAACTGCTACAACATGGAGAGCTTCTGGAAAAATTGGCACGCTTCATATAATAAATGGCTTGTGAGGTGAATGTTCAACTTATTGAGCTTTCTCCTAACAATATTTTGAGAGAAATATGTCTTCTTCACAGATCGTATTATGATGTTAGGTACATGTATATTCCTCTTGGGGGATCTCAGAGAAAGCTGCTCAGTGTATGGATTATATTCACATTTGTAGCCATATGGCATGATCTAGAGTGGTAACTTGTTCTTTTGTCAAATTATCTTTCTGATCACTTGGTTAATCTGCACATAAATACCTTTAACTTAGTTAATCTGCACACAAATACCTTTTACTTGTCTCATATGTTGTTCATCTTGGCCTCAGGAAACTTCTCTCGTGGGCATGGTTGACATGCTTATTTTTTATCCCAGAAATGTTGTTGAAATCAGCAGCAAATGCTTTACAGGTGATTTATCTATTTTCAGGTTGTCATAATCTTGATGTCACTATGTTACCACAATCTGGTCAGTGATTGCAGTGTAGTTTCTCTGGTATTATGGCCAAGGGCTGCATTTTTTGGTGGCCAAATGGTGCCATGTTGTTAGAACAAAAGGCCAAGGAGTCATTTACCTTGCGTACCTGTTGCCAAGAACAATATGCTGTAAGATGGTTATGCTTAGGTATTTGAGGTCAAGGATAGGAATTTCAACAAACTGGGACGTCACAAAATGTAAATCTGGACATTTAAGCAAGGTTCTCGTGATCAGGTGTTATTGGAACTGTGTTTTGCTTCCTATCCTATGTTCAGCTGGAGAGAAATCTTATTAAGTAACCTTTCTGCTCAATATTCCATGATAACTTACATTAGGTTCAACTTTGGGTCTTATGGGTGACTCATTATTTGGGAGCTGGTTTTGGCCACTTGGTCTGTTCTTGTAAAGGATCAATGTAGTTGTAGTATCTTATTCTTATCGTCTTACAATACTATTACTTGGACCTCTAACATTGCAGTTGAACAGTATGGTTATAATAATTAGGATCACCAAATTTTATGGGCACTACGACCACAAAAGATAAATTATATAATAACAGAGGATATAGCTTTCAACTAATTAATGATTTCAATTTTAAATATTGTTTTTATTTTGCTATTTTGAGGACTCTCCCACAATATATCTTGCCCCTGTAATAACTTGTTGACGAAGCAAAATACCTGTCATGGCTGTACTTTTGTTTTTTCAGGGAAAATCCTATATTCTACTTTCTTTTGGTGTTATTATTTTCACTTTAAACTATTTTTCATTGAGTTTTCATATTCATGTTCTTTCCAGGTGGAGAGTTCTTTCCAGAAATTTCTGTTTCGTGAATTTAGTGCACTTGCAGGTGCTGTGACTATCACATGTCTGATGGTATGTCCACCAATATTTGAAATATTTATGAATATTTTATAACTTGTGTGTTGATCCTTCAGTATTGAAATTATGATGCTCTAAAGCCTTGTTGGTTTCGTATTTTCTCTGTTAACATCGCAAGATAAAAATCCTAAAGCATCAAAAGTAGGTAGATGGATCAGGATGTTGTCTTTTCTCAAGTGAATGTTCTTGTACCATCAATGCTGAATATCTACATGTTGGATCCCATTGAATGCCAAATTTGTCATCCTTTCTTAGTCATTACATCGAAGCAAAATATGTTTGCAGTGAAGCGTCTGATCCCTTATGCAGGTTGCAAATCTTGTTGGTTATGTGATTGGACCCTCAGGTGTTAATTGGTTGATTTCAAAATTTCTTACAAGGGACGGTATGTGTCTTTTGTGTAACTTCTGTACTACTGTCTGATGTCTTTTGAGTAAATTTAGTTTAGTCATCCTGCAATGTTCTCTTGTGTATGCTCTTTGTAGGATTGCCAGTGCTGGGTGGAATGTTTTTGTCATTTTATGTTGGAACAAAGGTAAACAATGGAATACACCTCCAGTCTAACCATAAACTATTCATGATTGCATTTGCCTGTGTGAGTTGATATTTGGTTGAAACCTAATTGTTTGCAGATTATGTTCCACATTGACGATGTAAAGCAAAGGAAGCCCTAAATCAAAGTGTCCTATGAGGTTCTTTCTCCTTCCAAAACTGCTGACTGCTGCTTTTGATGATATCTTGTATTCTTTGTGTATGAAAGAAATCTCTGGCCAGAAGAGCAGGAATATCAAGTTACGACATGAGTAGAACAGAATGAGCCTCTTGTCTAGCCCTGAACCAGATCATTTAGGTAATACTTTGTAACAAATGCAGACTCTTAGTGCGGCTTGTTTAGAAAAGAAATCAACGACAAGCCATCCTTTTCCGTTGATGGCGATGCTGAGTGTTGACACCTGGCAGTGTCCTCAGTTTGAAAACTTATTTTTTCCGAAGACATGGAATACGTGCAGTGTGTCCAACTGGGGTAAGGGAATCCTGTTTATTAACTTTCCAGCCAAAGGTAGAGAATCACTTGCCTACATAGGATTTTAAGGTCGGAGACGGTTAACAATGGTTTATGTGGAGTAATCTGAAAGCTGAATATCACTGTTCTACCGCACCATGGTCTACATGTAAATAAATGATTCTTAGTATGTTACAGGCTGAATGGTCCGAGCAAAGTAACTATAGAACTGTCTATGCAGCAACTTAGCAACCAATATCGTTTCATCCAGGAGTTTGCTCGAAAATTCGGAAGCGACAAAAGTGCATGGTAATTCTAACCTGTTATAGATTTTCAATAATCCAACAAAAGTACAAGATGGTTGAAATCACCTTTTTTGTTTTTGATAAGTCAAGGTTCGGATTTGACCTGATTACTTGGGACCTATGAGCTATTCATTTAGACTTATAGATAGGTAAATTTGGGTATGATCTTAGATAGTATCAGAGATACCTACTTTTGAAAGATGGGTCACCATCAGGGAGATTATATCACCTCAAATAAATGCTGCTCTTTTCAAGGTTCGAACTTACAACTTTCACACAATCCTCTCCACCTTTCTACCGCTAGGTTACCCCGTGAGGGGCAACCTATTTGTTACTACTCATAGTCTCTCCCACGTACAACTATTCTTGGGTTAATGAAATACAAACTTTAATTAAATGAACGTAATACAAATCATGTACTGTGTAAATCGAGGTAGTGAAGTAGGTTTAATTAGTAACTGTAAGATTGAATGCTTTTATTCTCAATTAGTCATCTCCAAAATTTTGAGTGAGTTATAATCCTTCTGTCACAAATTTCATTTTGCAATTTCCTAAATTTAGAGGCATTTGGGAGAGGGCAGGGGACCTGTTAAACCAATTGGACCACCCTTCACACTTTCCTCTTAAATAAAAAGATTTAAGAGGAAGTGCATGTACTTGAGTTTTCATAAGTTAAAATCAAAGATATCTGTACTTTTTTAAAATTGTGAGATTCCATCTAGCGAAGAAATACTATCTACTATATTTTAATAAGCAAAATAGTTAGTTAGATAATTTGTTAACTAATAAATCCCACAAAAGAAGTGAAGAAAGAAATTAGATAAAAAAAGATCTATAATTTATTGTGTTAAAGTTTTGAGTGAAGACATGTGTTACCTTATATATAAACCATTCCACCTCTTAATTAAAAATGATTATGAAATTTTTCATAGTATAATTGGACTATAAACAATTAAGTTTCAACTAAGATAACTTGAAAAAGGTTCAAGTAAAAAAACCTTAGAAAAAGGTGTCATAGAATGTAACTAGCACTAGATATTGAAGTAAATTGATGTTGATTTGTTTTTGAGTTTGTATTACAGAGTTTTTAAACACAATTGGCGTCAATGTGCTTCCTAGATAGATGCCAAACAATGTTTTAAGTTGTTAGAGTTTTGTTATTTCTAGCTGTCTCTTTTAAAATTCTAGGTTGTTATTTTGTTTTAGAATTCTACTTTTCGGACTTAATAGGTTTTTCTATGAATGCAACTAACATATTATCATTATAATTATTGAATCAAAACTTTTGGAGAGTTTCCTTCAATCTTTTAGAATATTCTTATTTTAGGTTTACTAGAAACTTAGGATTTTATCTAGTTTTTTGTTAGCGATCAAAATCTATAATCTTATCTCTTCCAATCCCTTCGTTTCTAGAGTGTGGCAATTCATATCTTTCTTATAGTGTTTTCATGTTTGTATACTTAAATCTAACCTATTGTGTTAGAATGGTCTTTGTTCTTGTCGTATTAATATTGAATCTCATCAATCATGTTAGTAAGAGTCATATCAGAATATCGTATTAGAGCACCATTCTATATTTAGATATGTTCTTGATATTATTGTTAATGTTTTCAATATTCTTGAGTCCTTTTACCATACATACAATTTATATGCTCTTGTTGTTTTAAGATTAGTCAAGAACACTCTTTCAAACCAAAAAAAAGGATTAGTTAAAAACAAATTGTTCCTAAGAGTCTGGTTATTATTTCATGATTTTTCACATTAATTAAAAAAACAAAAGTTGTTGGTCACAATAGAACCATAAAAAGCGTCATCTGAAGCTTAAATTGAAAGGGGTGTCTACTTGCAATATTTATTACAAGTAAGGAATTGCTCTCCGATAAGGATACATCAAACATATTATATTTTTTCATTGTTTTAATTTCATTATTGTTTAATTCAAACTTGTTTTATTCTTCCTCTTTTTTATTGGGTCTAATCGGGTTCCTTCGAACTCAATTTCCTATTTTGAGTTTTTTTTTGTTCACTAGCCTCTAGTTTCATTTCTTCTTTTTTAAATATTTTTTAATCCAAATTTGCTTCTTTGGGGGTATTTGACAAAAAGGGAAGATTGAAACTATTTTTTGGATTTAAAATTTTCAATTTTCAAATAGTTTTTAATCAAGAGATTAAGTTGTGTAAAGTGAAAATTTGAGAGAAACGAGTGAGGGAGTTTTTTTATATTACTAACGCTCAATGTAGATGCATTATGATTCAAACTTCAAGAAAGAGGAGGAAAAAGTGGAAGTGAATCGTGATTCTTCATGAACGTCATCCAAGGCCAATAAGACCAAATTATTTAACAATTCAGTGAAGTTAAAGATAAATTGTAAAAAGATGAAGCTGCCATAGTTAGCTTACATCATAATATACCTCCAGTTGTTTCAATGGATAACTTTGAGGTGATAAGGTTAAGAGTGTTCTAACTATTTGAGAGAGCTAAACTTGGGATGGTAGAGGAGGAAGAACAAAGAGACAAGAAGGGGCTATTCAGTTTGGATATAAAAGAGGACATGAGGAAAGAGCAGAAAACAACTTGGGTAAATCAAGATGACGTTACCACCTTTCATAGGGAAGATAGATTAAGATACCTACTTAGATTGGGATAAGCATATGAGCTAGTTTTCGATTTTTATAAATTTTTGGAAGAGAGAAAGGGTAAACTGACTATTGCAAAATTGACTTATGCTGTAGATTGGTGGGATCAATAAATTCTCTCAAGGAGGAGGAATTGAGAACTACCCATTAAAATATGGGGGGAGATCAAGATAGTGATGCGGAAATATTTTGTACTAAGTTCCCCCTATAGGAGTTTCTATCAAAGACTACAAACAATTACTTATGGTTCCAAAATTTTGGAGGAGTATCATAAAGGAGTGGAGGGTACTATGGCTAGGGTGAACATAGAGGAAGATCATAAGTGCCAGTGGCTTGACTTATTTGGGGATTAAAATTAAAAATTGTCAATATCATGGAGTTACACTGTTATATAATGTCAAGAGGATGTAGTACATATAATTATAAAGGCAGAGAGGAAACTTAAAAGGAGGCCTTTTAATCATTTTCATATTTCTAGTACATATTCTTCATCTTGGAGCAAACTAGAAAGTAAAATTGAAGACAAAACTCCAAATCCAAAACGTGATGCAATTGAATCATAAGTGCATATGCCAAGTGGAGAGAAGGTTGATATTAACTTCTCTTCAATAACTAGGAATTGAGATTTCCAATGCTTCAAGTGCTTAGAGAAAGGATATATATCCTCACAATTCTTAACAAAAGAGTGATGATGACGAGGGAGAATGGAAAGTGTGTATCCAAAAGTGAAGAGGAGATAAATCGTAATATGCCTAGATTGGAAGAAGCTAGTGATGATGAGTGTATTGTAATGCCAAAGAGGGAAGGATGTTGGTTACTATGAGGGCATTGAGTATATAGATGAGAGAGGATTATGAGAATGAATCGTGAAGCAATCTCTTCCATACAAGGTATGCCATTAAAGATTGAGTTTGTAGAATAATTATTATGTGCACTAAAAGTTTTAGAATACAATTGGCACCCGTGTGCCTCAAAGACAATTATCAAACACATGTTTTAATTTGTTACGATTTTGTTATTTCAAGTTATCATTTCCTTTTAGAACTCTACTTTTAAGAATTATTCCTATTAGAGGCTTTCTTATGATTGTAATTAATATGCTATAATTAATATTATTATTGAATTTTTTAAAAAAGAGTTTCTTTCAATCTTTTATAGTACTCTTATTTTAGGTTCTCTAAAACTTGAAATCTTATTTAGTTTTCTAGTGAGAATCAAACTCTAAGATGTTATCATGTTCAATTCCCTTTCTAGATTATAGTGATTCATATCTTTATTATTGTATTTTAGTGTTCGTATTCTTGAATCAACCTATTTCATTAGTCTTAGTCCTATCTTGGTGATATCAAATCTTATTAGTCCTATTGGTGAGGATCATATCAAACTGCTTAAAAAATAAAGAGGAGTTAATGTCTGAATTGAGGGGAGAATATTGAAATAACTTATACATTTCACATTGGAAGTGAACAAAGAAATGTAGTGGTTTATGTTAAGGAGCCATAGATTCATGCATCATATACATGGCAAGGCCGTGAAAGTGTCGGAATCAAAATCCCAACCCCACGACATCTCCAGAAAATTTACAATAATAAGAATATGAAATTACAACATATGTACCTTGCAAATACTCCTCCTTTCTTGAATTTGCTCCTTATTTGGGTTGTATCAAATACTAAACACCTTACTTGACCTCTAGAGAGCACACAAAGATGAAGAAAAATCAGTGTGTAAGGGTGGTTATAGCACTAAACAAGATGAGTTCAAGTAGATGCTCAAGTGAGAGTTAGATTAAGACCAAGTTTCATGCAATTAATCTCATGCAACAATTGCTTAAGATTGCATGAATAAATCTCAAGATCACTCCTTTCAACTTTTAAAACTCTTCTGGACCCTTAGCCTCTCTATTGAGTGTGTTTATAGCTAAAAAAATGTGTGTACATAAGTAAAGAAACCACTTACGTACCACCTATCATTAAGTCGGTCACGATTGTGGCTTATAAACCATGATTGTGGCTTGCTTAATTAACAGCCATGCACACTTTGTTTTTCCTCCAATCTTATATACTTGTGACCCTTAGGTTTGTCATTATTTTGGTTACTTGAATTAACTCTTAATCTGAGCAAATCATGAAGGGTTTCATAATATTAATTTACTGGAATGTAAGTAGATTAACACTCAAACTCTTCAATAGTTAATTATCCGTCTTACGAAACTTTTCATAGTCGATTACCATGCAATTCGTCCCTTCACCATCCTATACCCCACTTGGTTTGGAGTATGGGCTATGTGTCAACTCCCACTAGACTGACTATCTCAGATCTAGTTCAAATGATGTTAGTTTTTGTCCTGAGATCTCATTGTTCTATGTGTCATTGAAGACTTTTTTAATGACACATAATTACTCTAGCTAGAGACTCCTGAGTAATAACCTCGACAAGAGGCCGTAGGTATCATCTCCTTCTATTAGGAGTGGTAAATTCTTTATTAGCTACCTAATTACTTTCGAATACCAATAGTTGTACCCAATAACTACCTTATGAGCGCCCTCATCTTGAGACAACAAGGAATAACACAAGATTAGTATCCAAGATATCCTTGAGTACCTCAAGTCTAAGGATATTTATACCATTTCTATGATGAGACTAATCACTGATGTAGCACCACACTCCCGCAAGATACGTACTCGACATCCTGAGGGATATCCGAGACCGCGCCCCACGAGGGTGGCGTGCTAGAGCACTCAAGCATTCAAAAATCAGTATAATTTTTTTTTGAAACCACAAACATAGTATGCAAAAATCAATTATCAAATAGGGACCACTTTATTCCATAAACATTTTTTTTCAAATCATCAAAATTTTGTTAATCATTAGGGCCCATTCCAGAAACAAAACGCTCATAATCATAATGTCAATACAATATGATTACATTCACATACACATTGTATAATAATTTCAGAATACATTCCTTAGTACAAAATTTGTGGAAAATACAATTCAGTACGAAAATAAAGGAATATAATGCAAACATGAACTGATTGACCTCTATCTCTCACTTGCATACAATAGGTATACTACCGTTGCCTAACCGGGTATTCTCTTGATCCTAAAAAATATTGACAAATTTTGGGTGAATTTTGTGAACTCAGTGATGTAATCATCATCGATGGTGAACTCAATTCATACTACACATCATTTCACATAACAAATATTTCCCAAAATTTGCACTTTACATCAGTATCACATTTTCACTTAAGCATAGGCAAATTTGGCATTTCAATTCAACAAACATACTTAACTAAATGCACATGAAATGCTCATGAGACTCTTTTCCAATTATTACATTGTTGTGATCGAGTGCCAAAACTATCTCATATCTATTTTGGATACTGGGGTCATTGATAACTGTTCCATATAGGGCTCATTGATAACTATCCCATATAGGGCTCATTGATAACTATCTCATATAGTGCTCATTAAACGTCGAACCTGAGACTCTGAATCACTTTCTAAGCTCAAGGCTCTCTTTCACACTTTGAACTTTAAGCTTTGATTGATGGCTACTCTGGTCACAACTCCCATTATCTGATCATACATTCATGTAATGAAATGCATCACATATATTCAATCAATTGAAAGTTCTCAATGTCACACAATCATATTCACTATCACATCTCATTCACACTGTCATCGGACCTTAGTCCGGAATTCAACACTTAAGTCAAGAAAACACTTATCCGTCCAATTCACATTCAATGAGCACTTCAATATTTCATTCATACATCAGATTCATCAGACCTTCTATCCGAAAACCAACACAATCAATCACACTCATTTATCATTCATAAGAGCATTTAAATAAATAAAAATTGAGAGAAATTGTCTAGATTGTTAAGTCAAACCAGACTTCACGTATTAATAATTTTGATGACAAACAAAGAGAAATATACAAATGAAAAGTAGATGGACGCATGATAAGTAAAAAACAGCTGAA
>JANIHY010000009.1:14113666-14131216 GCA_027479065.1 Erythroxylum brevipes
TACATTAAATAATTTCTTAACCAATTCTATACATTTTATTATTATAACAACATAGAAGGATTTAATTTGTAAACCACTATTGGTCCAACAGAATTTTTGTATTGAATAATGTATTCAAAAAAACTTGCACAATGTGTATACAAATGTATTTATGTTGTAATGTAAAGACATTATGATCAAAGTGTTTCGTTTTTGTAATGGGCACCAATTGGTTATTGAAATCTTATTGATTGTATTGTGTTGATTGAAAAAGTTTATGATTAAAACAGGCCCGAATTGATTATTGATTTTTCGCAAAAGTGTGAATTGTTTCAAAAGAAAAAAGTGACTTTGTATTGAGTTTTGACTATTTGAGTGTTCTAGCACGTAACTCTCGTGGGACACGAACTCAGATATCACCCATCGATGTCGGGTTCGGGTATTGCGGGAGTGAGGTGCTACAATTACAATAGTTATTGCCCATAACATGATGTAAGATATCCTGAGCCACAATTAGAGCTTTATAAGTGGATTTCTAGGAATTTTGAGATGACAATTGCTATTTGACAAAGAGCAAAACTTTATCCAAGTATTATCTTTTTTCCTTTTCTTACTTGTTGAAACTTAGTTATCACTTTATTTTATTTATAACACTACTTTTGTTGTCTTACAACTTCCAGTTTCTTGGTGGAATCAATTAGGAACTGGTGCTCCAAAATTACAAAGGTTTGTAATTTGAATTTTAAATCGATGTGGAATGCAACAAGTTGTGAAAGAAACTTGAACACATTTGAATTCATCCATTCTAAAAAAAGAAATAGATTGGAGCACAAGAGATTGAATGACTTGGTCTTCATTCGTTACAATTTAAAACTTAGGAAAATGAATGTTATTATCATTATTAATTTAGATATAACTTCTTATATTTTTAATAATTAAAATTTATTTTTTACTAGGACTCCTAACAGTATAAGTAGTTCAATAAATCCAATTTGCATTAATAATATCAATCTTTCGGTATATTGGCCTTTTGAGGAACTGAGTTTGGTAGATGTGAATGACTTGAAAAATAATATCAAATGGGAAATCATTGACATGTCATTTGGTGCATTGAAATTGAGTGATGATAATGATGAGGCTCTTTTCAATAATGAGGATTTTGTACCAAATGATAATTGAGGTCAATGCAATTATAACGGATATCCTCCTAACAATTGAATGAAGTTTCAATTTTTTGTTTCTTCACTTTTTTTAATTTTACTTATATTTGATATATATGATAAATTCTATATATGCATATAATTGTAAACATTTTTTGTCAAATTTTATTTCTACTTGGTTATTTCCTCATCAAGAACTCTTATCGTAAATTGTAATAATTTAAGAATTAAGGATATTTATTATTCTTTTTATTCGATGTTTTGATGTAATTATTATTTATTATATGACGATATTGTAATATTTTAAATACTTTGTATTGTTGTTAATGTTATATTTGTATGATAATCGCCTTTTTTCATATTAAATACAATTATTATTTATATGTGAAATATCTTAAAATTATTATTATTTCATACTTATTGTTTATTATTATGATTTTTGGAGACATGGTTGAAGGAAAATTATAAGTATATAGTACATTGTAATATCTTACAATTTTTAAAAAATTTATGGACTATTTCATAAATTTAAAAATTGCCTGAAATGATATTTGATATTGACTAATACTGGTACAGTAACATACCATAACTTAATTTAGTACTAGAATCGGTACATTATTCATAACATTAGGTGAGATATGTGAGAAGTATTCACCTTCTCAGTGGCAACAGTACACTAACATAAGATGAGTTTGTAATATCAAAGTACATAAGATATGCTACCAGATGAAACCCTACCAAACCGTGATGACAACCCCAAGGCGACAGGCAAACGACTCAAACCGTCAAGCCTAGGGATAGAGGAACATAATGGGAGGTAAGAACCTAGCCTACTATTTCTAGAATCCTTTCTTTGGGTGGTAACGTGATGGAAAAGCAACAAAGGGCGGAAGACTTGTCAATTGAGGATGTGGAAGATTGTCTTACTGATAAGACAATGTCGGATGCATACGAGCATGATAATCGATGTTTTCTGAATCTATCTGTGGGACCAGATCTAAAGGGTAGATTAGGGACCATATGGAAGAATACAGTATTAGTTAAAGTACTAGATAAATCCCTAGGTTTTTATTTTATAAATACAAATTTTTTCAATTGTATAAACCGAAAGGTAGTATGAAAGTAGTGGATCTAGTGAATGGTTTTTTCATGGTGAAATTCTCGAACCCAAAGGACAAGAATGATGCTTTAACTAAGGGGCCACAGATAGTGCAAGACCACTATCTCATCGTGCAAGATTGGAGTTTGGGTTTTAAACCCTTGATGGCTAAGATTGAAAAGGCAAGAGTGTAGATTTGTATCCCAGAATTACCAATGGAGTTCTATCATGTTAAAGTTCTAACAACCTTTGCAGGGGTGATTGGTAGACCTATTAAACTAGACGGTAACACTTTCAAAGCCAACAGGGGAAAGTTCACTCGAATTTGTGTGGAAGTAGATTTAACATTGCCTTTTGTTCCAAGGATCGTGGTAGATGTTGATCTATATTGTATTGAATACAAGGGACTTCATAAAATCTGCTTTGGTTGTGAGCTATATGGTTACTAGTTGAGTGAGTGCCCAAACTGTTCCAAAACCACTAACGCAGTTATGGAGGAAGAAAACTAGGATCCACAAACGAAAAATACTTTTACGAATAGTAACAATGGACATGGTGATTGGATGGTAGTGAAGTGGACGCCTAGACATTTTAAACATGGGCGTGACATGAATATGACCAAAAATCCAGCCCCTAATGCCAATAGGTTTGCAGATCTTCATATGGAAGAAAAACATGAAATTTTTCAACCACAAGGAGTGCAATCCTTTGTTCAGGGATGAGGTAGTCCGAGGATTTCTAACAATGAAGTTAATCCAAAAAAAGATACAATAAAAAGCATTTTAGAGGAAACTCAAGCAAGGGGAGACAGCATGAGAAACAATTAGATACTTTGTTTGATTACATAAAAAAAAAGTGAATGCCCTTGTAGCAGTTGAAAAAAACCTTGAGGATGTTATTGTGGTGGTTGAAACATAATGTGAGGAGGATGGCCCGAAAAGAATAAGGAAAAATGAGAATGTTGTTTCTCATCCTTGCAAATTCAAGGCTCATAATGAAGGTATCGTTATGGAGGAGACGTATCATCCTCCTCGTCCCCTAAATATTGATTGTTCTGTGATGGGGGGTGATAATAGAGTTGCTATGAACCACCAATTGGTTAAAGATGAAGATATAGAAGACGATACAAAGAGGGTTTCACATCAGTGTGTTTTCTATATTTAACTTCCCCATCTTTTTTAAATATATTTTTTTAAATGATTAATTTAAATATTATGGCCTAGAATATTCATGGGGCAAGTAATAGTATTGCCCATAGACACATTCGTGAATTTACTTCAGTTCATATATTGGATTTAATGATCATTGTAGAACCAAGGATTCAATTCCAACAGTCAGTTTCTTTCTGGAATTGAATTTTGATGGTCATGTTTTTCATTATGCGGTTGGCCGTTCGGATGGTATTTGGGTGATCTGGAAAAGAGACAAATGTGATTTTACCAATATTACTGTTACTTCTCAGGCTGTTTCTGGTTCTATTAGTCTTAGAGATGGTGCGAGTTTGAGGCTTTTAGCTGTCTATACGAGTCCGGTGGCTACTAAAAGAGAAGAGCTCTGGCAACATTTGGCTACAGAAATCTTTACTAGTGGGGACCCCTGGTTAGTTATTGGAGACATGAACGAGGTTACTTTGGTCTCAGAAAAATTGGTAGGGATATATCATCCGCATAGAGTCAGAAAATTCCTAGGTCAGCTGCAATCTTGTGAATTAATCAATTTGGGGTTTGTTAGGCCAAAATTTATTTGGATTAAAAACACGACTAACTTGATTACTCAAAGACTGGATAGAGGAGTTGCTAATGTTGGTTGGAGGCTTTTGTATCTAGAAGCGCTGCTATCGCAACTTCCTCGGGTGTAATTGGACCACTCTCCTATCCTTTTGAGGACCAGTGGTATTAATGGAATGATTCTTAATAAACCATTTCTCTTTGAGGTGGCTTGGACTGAAGATAATAGGCTTGAAAATGTTTTTCACTCTAATTGGGATTCATCGGTGTACCCTTGTTCAGCGTTAAAAAATGTTGAGAAAGCAGCCCTTAATTTTAACAAGAACATGTTTGGTAATATTTTCAGAAGGAAACGTCGTTTGCTTGCAAGGCTAAATGGAGTCCAACGAAGTATCTATCGTAATGAATCTGTTGGAAGTCTAGAGCTAGTCATAAAAGGCTTCATTTAGTGAATTGGAAAGATGTTGCAAAACCAAGAAAGATGGGTGGTCTGGGCATGCAGGATTCTAGAAGAATCAATATTTCCATGTTAAGCAAGCTTATCTGGGGCTTGATATCTCACCCAGAAAAACATTGGGCCCAAATTCTTTTAAATAATTAGGTCAATGGCCTTCAAGTGGATATTTGGTTGGATGGCAAGAAGGGTTCTCCTCTGTGGTAGGGGTTATTAAAAATGTTGGAGTGATGTGGGTGGGGGAGAGATTTCAAACGACGAGTATTAGATGGTGCCTTAACCTCGTTCTGGTTCGATTCTTTGAGCAATTTAGGTCTACTGGCATAGTTGGTGGAGGAAATTGCTGAAGATGATATGGAGATCATGATCAGTGATGTCATTAAACATAATGGTGACTGGGATTTTGATTGGCTCCAGACTACCATTAACGAGGAAATTAAAAACTCTTTGCCTCGACTTCATTGTTCGCTTTGGGCAGGAGTTTAGGATCGGTGGATTTTTGGGGTTAGTCTCCTAATGGTAGATATGTTGTTAATAGTGCCTATAATTGGGTTTTGAACAATAGTGAGAACTTGGGTATTGTTAATAACAATATTAATTGTGGTTGGGTGTGGAAGCTGAGAGGTCATGAGAAAATTCATGTTATGGCTTGGCTTTTGTGCCTTGAAAGAGTTCATACTTAAGAGTTAAGATGGGTAAGAAACTTAGATAGTAATGGTCTTTGTTAGTGTTGTTCTTACGGTATGGAAACTATGATGCATCTTTTTAGAGATTGTAGAGAGGTTGTTTTGTATCTTGGGCATAAAGAGTTCAATAATGTCGTTCCTAATGATTTCTTTGTTCCGATGGATACTGAAATTGTGGTTTGGTTTAAAAAATGGAGTTCGAGGGTTTGAAATTCTGGTATTTCTCCGAATGGTGACATAATATTCTTAGCTATCATTTAGATTATTTGGCAGGGGCGTAATCAAGCTATCTTTGATGAGATTCCTTTGACAAAGTTTCAACAAGAATCCATTCTTTCTTTGACTATCTAGGATTGGTGTCATTGCTTTGGTAGTGTTCAAAGGGATCCTGCTCTGGCTCAAAGATGGGTCTCATGGTTGGTCCCAAATCTTAATTACATTTGTTTGAATGTTGACGATAATGCCTTAAATAATCCTGGAGACGCTATAATTGGAGATGGTTTTAGAGATCATTATGGGTGCTTGCTGCGCAGTTTTGCTGGTTATATTGGGGTTGCGACAAATATGACGGCAGAGCTTTTGACCATAAGGACAGGGTTGCATATAACCTAGATCAATGATTTTTTAAAAATTATGGTGGTATCGAACTTTTTAGAATCCCTTTGGTTGATATGTAGTGAGAATTAGTTGTTTCACCCTTTGACAAATATTATAACTTGTTATAAAACCGAAACTAAAATTGAAGAATATTTGGGAGAGAAGACTTATTCTTATATGTTCATTCCTTACATCAAACTGTCTATTTATAGTACATTTTAAATACCTAATACACATGTGACTATCTACTCCATATGTGTTATTGTGTTAGGTAAAACCAAACCAATAACCACCTATTTCATTATTGTGTTAGGTAAAACCAAACCAATAACCACCTACTTCATTTTTGTGTTAGGTAAAACCAAATCAATCCATATGTACACTAACTATTAAATGGTGCATCTACAATTAATGGTACACCATATTATTTCTATCTTTTATAACATAACTGATATTATTATTTGAAAGGGCTGGGATTGAGATATTTTATGGCGTCACTCTCTAAGGGAAGGCAATCCCGTGCAAATTTTCTTATTAAACGAGGAAGCAGGAACCGACAAGAATTTCAAGAATAGTTATCTTCGCCTCCAAATCTCTTGCTCGAACAAGAATTTCAAGAATGGTTATCTCCGCCTCCAAATCTCTTACTCGACCTAGCTATTGATGCTTCTGGCGTGCGTTTTTTTGAGAGATTGATCTTTCTTTTTGTTTTTGCATTTTAACTTTAAAGCAGTACGCTGATGTGGCAGGAGACAGGTGATTGGACCCTAATGTCCTGATGGATCAATGCACAAATTGGGCCTGCTCACTGCCATTCTATTCTCCTGCCTGCCTCTCTGACGGTAGAATTTTGTTTACTTTAGTGCAGAGATGGTTCGGGCAGTCCTTAAAACTCAAAACTCAAAGCCAGACCAACGCAGAAATACGGTCCCACTAGTAAAGGGGTGCCTATTTTTGACGTCTTAAGTTCCCTTGGGCTGTCCTTTTTTTTATGTTTATTTTTTGTTAATGTGAATCGTCAGTGGGTGTTGAATTTTCCTTCCTCAACAGTTGCCTTCTTGTTTTGGTTAACACTAATTGCAGTGACTTACTTACAAGTGATTTGATGAAATCTGTTGCAATCACGGCGAGTTCCATGTTCTTTACCCCCCATTTCAGAGACTGAGGTGTTGTGATCAGTTTTAGAGAAGGATTCGACGTCAGGTTATTCAATTCACTATAATTTTGGGTTTGTTTTCACATCTTTTTTTAGGTTTTCTTTAGATTAATTAATCGATGCTTTGGGTTTTTGATTCTGTTAATCTTTGTGAGATTTGGCAAAGTTATGGTGTTCGCTGTTATACTTACCCGGCTCAATGCTTTTCTGAAACTTTTGTATTTTTTTTTGCTTTTGAACGAGAAGGGAAAAAAAAAAAATGTTCATAATTTGAACCTTTATTTCTGTGTGCATGTGTGTCCTTTGTACTTGAAGCTTCAACCGGAATTGGGTTTGCTTTGTTGTTCTGGAGCAAGATGACTGTTCAGCCTAGTGATGGCTCTGCTGACTTTTCTATCTTTTCCCCCCTTTGTGGTGGTTTTCCGAGAAATTTTAACTTCTTCCGGTTTTGGATAAAGTGGGCGTTTGTTCTCTTTTTTCTTTTAAGAGTGAGCAACGCTTGACTTGTAAACCTTACATTGGAGCTTGAATTCCTTTTCCCTTAGTGAGCAATGATATGCTGTTTAACCACACACAAGTAATTAGTTTATCTGATATGCAGTGACCATTAACAAAATCCTTCGACTTGTCAATTAGGATCAGAAGGGAATGAACCACTTTTGTTCTCACTTTTAGTGAAAAAACAAGCTAAACTAAAAAATTCAACATGCTTCCAGTTTTCAGGGATCAAATTTTTTACTTTTTCTTTCTCATACTGTATTCATATGTTCTCAAATGGTTCCTTTTTCCTGCACTATCTCACAGAATAAAAAGGTCCGGAAATTAGAATAGTTTCAGTTCTGAATGACGATGAAGCCATCAGATAACATCTGGCTTCGCCGTCAACAATGCCCGTGTGGTGATTGGAAGTGCTATATCAAGTATGAAGGAGATCATCAGACAGCAGTAAGCTCTCAACTGCTAAAAAGTGAGACAACAACAACACCATCATCAACAGAAATTGTCTTCACACCTTATGTTGGTCAAATTTTTAAAACTGATGATGATGCTTTTGAGTATTACAGCAATTTTGCCAGGAAGAATGGGTTCTCAATCCGGAAAGCACGGTCGACTGAAAGTCAAAATTTAGGAATCTACAGAAGGGATTTTGTTTGCTATCGATCTGGGTTTAATCAACCAAGAAAAAAGGCCAATGTGGAACATCCTCGTGACCGCAAGTCAGTACGATGTGGATGCGATGCTAAAATGTATCTAACCAAGGAAATAGTTGATGGTGTCACACAATGGTATGTCTCGCAGTTTAGCAACATTCATAATCATGAACTGTTGGAAGATGATCAAGTGCGTCTATTACCTGCATATCGCAAAATACAGGAGGCTGATCAAGAGCGCATTCTTCTGCTATCAAAAGCTGGGTTTCCAGTGAATCGGATAGTGAAGGTGTTGGAGCTAGAAAGAGGTGTTCAAGCTGGACAGTTGCCATTTATAGAGAAAGATGTTAGAAATTTTGTTCGAACCTGTAAAAAGACTGTTCAAGAAAATGATGCTTTGCTGACTGAGAAAAGGGAGAATGATATAATGGAGCTCCTTGAGGTTTGTAGAGCTAGGGCAGAGAGGGATATGGATTTTCTTTATGATTATACAACAGATGAAAGTAAAAAGGTTGAAAGTATTGCATGGTCATACGGAGAGTCTGTCCGTGCGTATAGTTTGTATGGTGATGTTGTTATCTTTGATACTAGTTATCGTTCTATCACTTATGGATTGGTTCTAGGAATGTGGTTCGGTATGGATAATAATGGGAAGGCAATTTTCTTTGGATGTGTCCTTCTGCAAGATGAAAGTTCTCAATCTTTTACATGGGCTTTGCAGGTTTGTGGATACACATTCTTCTCCAGTCTGTGCCTATCATATGTCCTTCTCATAATTTTCATCTTTTGAACAGACTTTTGTACGATTTATGAGAGGAAGATGTCCACAGACAATTCTAACCGATATAGATGCAAGTCTAAGGGAGGTTATAGCAAGAGAATTGCCAAATACAAAACACGTTATATGTAGATGGCATGTTCTATCAAAATTACCCAGCTGGTTTTCTTTGGCTCTTGGGTCACAATTTGAGGATTTCAAAGCTGAATTGGATATCTTACACCATTTGGAAAGTGTTGAAGACTTCGAACAGCAGTGGAATCTTTTGATGGCAAGGTTTGGACTTGTTTCAGATAAGCATGCAGCTCTCCTCTTTTCTTATCGAGGATCATGGTCTAATTCTTATATTGGAGGCTACTTTGTTGCTCTTACTATGAATATCGAATTCTCACAGTGTTTGGATACATTTTATAAACGAAACTTGAGTGGGCAAGTGTGTCTGCGAATATTCTTTGAGCAGGTATTCAATTATCCATTTATATGATTTTATTTAGATTTTGTTTATATTTTTAACTGTCTTGAACTTGTATCTGAGATTGCAGTTAAGAATTGCTGCCTGCTTTGAGAATCAAGTTCGGGATGGGATCCAATATATGCCTATCAAGACATGCATGCCTATTGAAGAACACGCCCGAAGTGTTCTTTCACCTTATGCCTTTAATGTGTTACAGCACGAAATGGTGCTCTCTATGCAGTATGGAACACAAGAAATGGGAGATGGATCATATATTGTGCGACATTTTAACAAAATGGACAGCGAGGATCTTGTGTTTTGGATACCAGACGATGAGCAAGTCCACTGTTCTTGCAAGGAATTTGAGCACTCGGGAATATTGTGTCGGCATGCTTTGAGAGTACTACTGGTGAAAAACTATTTTCAGCTACCAGAAAAATATTTCCCATTTCGTTGGCGGCGAGATTGTTCATTGATTCCTACAAATAATCAAAATACCCATGGTTACGGTGATGAATGTGCTCAAGCTTTTCATTCTGTTGCTGCAACTCTGTTTACAGAATCCCTGATGTCGAAGGAGCGTTTCAATTATGTTCATGGAGAAATCTGTAGGCTCCTTGAGGGAGTTAGAAGTATGCCATTGACCCGGGATTTCTCTCCGACGATGACTACCAACAATGCCAGTGAATCCTAGCTTTGGCAGCATTGGATAACTGCATTTGGAATCCTATTCATTTAAGTGTTTGAAAGCAGGAAAATTAAGGGCTTCAAAGTGAAACCGGCTCTTGATATTTATAGATTCTAATGTATACTTTTCAGTTCCAACATTGGCCAAGGTGTTGAATGTGGTAAAAATACAAATGTACAGGCATAGCCCTTGTATAATTCTTCACAAGTATCAGAAAGGCGAGTACCATTTCTCTCCTTGGCTATTAAATAGAAATCGATTTGGAAATCTTATTGAGGTTGCTTTTGCAAAATAAAGAATGTACTTGATAATTCAAACGTTTATTTAAGAAATGTTGAGGGAAAGAAATAAGAACTCGAAATATTTCATTTCAGTCCTTGAAAATTAGTTGCTGAAATTCAGCTTAATCTACAAATTGTTCGTTGGGTACCGTTTGCCTACGCAGCCCATAAAATGATTGGACATCTATTTTCATTATTAACACATTTAAAACTTTTATTATCGAATGTGGTAATTTAAAACGTTTATTAGCCCTTTCCGTTCTTTCCTGTTCACTTGGAGTACTAATGTGAACATGTAGGTTACATCTAACCATATAGACTTCATCAGAAGAAAAATGTTAATTTAGAGTTCAGTAGCTTACTCTCAGCTGGTTTAACACTCGTATCCTTCCTGAGAGGATATGCAAATGTCACACAAAACAGAACTAAAATATGTCAAACAATCCAAAGCATTTCTAGAAACTCAAGCAAATATACATTACATACCATTAGATGTTGGCGTAAACAAAGCATATCAAACCTATTGTACTATTCCAAATACATGTCATAAGTTCCAAATTTATCCTGTATTAAGATTATTACAAACTATTAAACAAAACACAAAATATAATATGTTTCATTACATTGAAATATAACTTAGACACAAATATACATCTTCTAAAACAAAGCACATCCTTCTTTGGTCATTGTAGTTGTCCCAGCCTTAAATCTTCTTATCAGAACCTACACGGAGGCAAAACTACCGTATTAAGCATATAACTTAGTGGAGAATAACTAAACAAGGCATAAATTGGCAACTATTTATAACAGTCGCTTAACATTCACATATATTAAATCAGATCATATCACAACAATCTTTAATTGTTCATATTAAAGAGCAATCCAAATATTAAATGTCTTAGAACAAATTATGATTCATCAATATAAATCTTTCTTGCATCTAAAACTCATAAATATCAACAAAATGTACATATATCATAAATGAATATTAATATAGGATATAACTCTTTCATATCAAAATATGACTTGTATCATATTAGAATATTTTTTGTATCAAATCAAAGCTTATCTTGTATCATATCAAAACTTGTTTATATCAAAATTGAATATGTATCAAAAATACAAACTAAGTTAGTCTACTAATCCTTTTTACAGAAGTAAGTAACAGGATTATAATAGAAGATACCATGATTGGTATCTCAGAAGTAGAAGAGACTTATGTCTCAAAATCAGATGACACCATAGTATCAATAATCAGGGGACATTTTAGTGTCAAGTTACAGAAACAGCTGTAAACTCTTTTAGGCATGCCTATTTATCGACAACTAGGTTTTGGCAATTTTAAAACAAACATTTCGAATTTCATAATCATATGTGAAAGATATACTGCATATCATATAACTTATTTCATTTTGCTTATATTGAATATTTTCTTTCACATTTAATCAAACTTAACATGTCTTATAAACATAAACATTTGCAATAATATACCAATGAAATCATTAAATAATCACACATTACATGTATTCACACAAACTCCCAATTCGCACACATTCATGAACCAACACATTACTCTTATTCTTTAAATCACATTGGCATTGTTAAGTATACTTCATTCCTTTAACAAATTCATAAGTTCAAAATTAGTTACTTTGCTATCAAATAACACCTTCCTTAGGTTATCACCTCAATTAATAATCCAAACCTTATTTAACCTTTAATTAACTTATTTCATAGCAAACTAGGTTCATTTTACACCTTAATTAAGTCTAGTTACATCATTATAAAGTACCTTAACCTTATATAGTCCAACAATTGCCCAAAACTAACCTTTTTTTCCTTCCTAAGTACTTCTCATGACAGTGGGAATGAGCCATATAAATCCCACGATCGTGGGGTGAGTGAACGGAGCCTTCATTTTGTTTCCAAAACCTCGCTCCTTCACTTCCATTCAAAACACCATCAACATTGTTCCTTAATTATACTTCAAATCTACCTTATTCATGCTTCAATCCCTTATCAAATTCATGTTTAAAATTAATTCAAAAGTCATTCATTAGGCAACTCACATTCTATAATCTTACATGCATCAAAATCCAAAGGAAAAGCTATCAAACAATTAGCATATTTCAGACCTCAATTCACCATCAACTCAATACATATTCTATCCAATTCAAGCATCATATAATTCATATTACAGCATGCTATTAAGTTTAGAATTCTCTTACCTATTTAACTTCAAAGTCCTACTTCAAAGAATAAGTAAAACTAGCCCTTCATGCAACTAGCACACATCCAAGATCAACATGCAAATTTTAGCACCAAGAAGACAACATAGAAGATAACATAATCTACTTCCTTGATCCATTATCTAGCAAGGATTTTAAATGTTGATGATGCAAATTGAAGCAAAAACCTAGGAGTAGTGAGTGTAAGAGAGAGTTTCAGTAGAGGGGAGCAAAGTAAAGAGAGAAGGCAGAAACATAAGAATGAAGGATGATTCACCACTTGCCTAACTCTTTGGATGCTAGGTGTTCTTGATTTAATCAAGCCATATGCCACACATGAAGGTAAGCTCCTTGTCCTTCAATGAAGTCATCTACATGTCTTCATGTGTAGCTGCTAAATGTTACAATTCAATTAGACCACTTGTCACTCAACCAATGCTACCAAATGTCATTCAAAGTATAGGTTTAGTCATATTAATTTTCATGTACCAACTTATCTTGCCACTTAACATTTTCCTAGTCCAAATGTACATTTTAATACCTCAATTCTCTAATGGTATTAATTAATTCAAGTTGCTAATTATGATTCCTCAAACCAAGATTCAAAACATCTGCAATTCACAATCATATCACATATATTTTCATAGACATGAAACATTTCAATTAGGATATAATTTGAGGCCTTATAGTTGAGCTCTGTGTATATATATATATAGCATATAGGTTTCCAAATGTTTGTATCAACCCTACATGTGTTGAATATAGCAATGCCACACATTATGCCATGAAATAGCTAGATGGATATATTAACCAAAGATTCTTTACATCTTGCCACTTGAAAAGATCACTCTCAGGGCCATGTATGTTAAATCATACATTTGAATTTGTCCTGTCAACACAGACATAGTGCACAAAAGGTGGGGACGGTTGTAACTCATGTTCCCCACTTCCGCTTAGGAGATGTGAACATGATTGATGTTTGTAAGCGTTTGCTACACTGTCTGGATCCCGAGAAATTAAGCCATAGTCAGTCTATGTGTTATATTCAAACTATAAATCATTCAATATTAGTCCATATTTTCAGATTTAAGAAACACAATTTTAACCATTAATTTAATTAATTTTAAGCCGTTGATAACTAATTCAAAATAATTTTGAACCATTGATTCTGTATTTCCTAGTAATACAAGCACAATATCATAAATAAGAAGTGACTGGAATGGTGGAAACTAAAATTGTAAATTGTTAAAAACAATAATACATTACGCTTGAAGCATATGGTCTGCTACTTTAGTTACCCGGGAGATAAGATGCCTTACGCTTCTGCAACTTCAAAATCAAAATGGGACCCCGTAGAACACAATGCACAAAGGAAGGGAGTGGATGAGTGTTTTTGGTTTTGGTGGTGGGGTTGTCGTCTTCGTCTTCGTCTTCGTCGTCTCTTTTGGGCCCCGTGAATACGAATGCCAAAAGGGACGGCTTATCTGCTGCAACTAGTTTGTGCTGACTTGTAATGCCAAATTTGAAATACACACTCCGGTTGTTTTACATCTTTAAAGATGATTATCAAACAAAAGAAATCCTTCCATGACTTTCCTTTTCTTTATAGACATGAAACATGTACTTCAAGCTGGGCCTATTTTATTGGGTCTTTTTGTAGACAAGACGAGTGCTTTATATGCATGCGTTTCGTATACGCTCAAACAAAACATGCGACAAACTGAACCTCCAGTGTGAATGAATTTACTATGCATTTTCCCGTTGACCTCAAGTCAACTCGGCAAAGCAGCTACTTTGATAGCTTCTTTTTCAGAAAATATGAGCGAGCAAACAAAAACACAACCACATGACAGAGATGCATTAACCCATTAAACTATATTTCAAATATTCAATGAGCATGAGATTTGGATAGATTTTAGAATATAACCTCAATTAAGCTTGTGTGTGATCTATTTTTTCTTGTCGTATGGACCGGTAGATTCATTGCAAATTTAACATGGTATTAAAATAAGTTTGGTATGAATTATTAATTTCTTGGTAATCTGTATAGATGTCCAATCTCAAGAGCTCGATTCAGTTACTGCTGTATTTATTTTAAGTGATAACTGAATGTTCAGTCCTACTTACACTTGAAAGTACCCGATTGCACTCAAGAGAAAGTGTTAATAATACTTATAGACGAGTTTCCTATATTAAAATAAGAGGAGAAAGAAGACTAATATATAAGCTCAGTAAGCTATTTCATCAATTATTAATTAGTTTTAAATTGAAATTTCACTTGAGATCGTATATGGTATAACTTTGGGATACTTTGTGTTCCTTTTAATTTGTTTAAACTTTGAAGTGAATTATAATTTTTGAATCTATTTTATAAGAAGTAGAGAAGTTGATTTCTTTATTTCCTTTTATTGTTTTTTGGAAATAATGTTCATAGAATTGGCGAGTTTCCGATTATACATCGTCTCTAGCAAAAATTGAACCTGATACTTATGACCGCCTGCCGATTGGGGGACCACAAGCAAAGGTAAAGAGCAATTAGCAGAATTAACGGGATAGTGTATGATTGGAAGGCTGACACTGTCGGAATTCTTTAAGCTTTGATTCACATCAACAGACGATTCTTCTGATAATCCAAAAATAGATATATACGTATCAAGCATACAAGTCATAGTGGTATATGTAGTTTCTCAAGAGTTTCTTTTGTGGCCTGTCCATGCCACTAATAATGCACCATGATTACCTGCTGAGCTTCAAGTTTGATCCCTTCTTTAATCCTTCTTATAAAATCATCACACTTTCTGTTCAATTCTTCTGCACTTGGCAACCCAGTGGCTTCTTCTTCGTCGTCCTGAAGAACAATGACCCTATTACCTTGCTCATCCACTTCAGCTACGTTCGTGACCGAGGAATTGTGTTCTTGTCCAACAACCAACAAGGAATTCTTCTCCGTTGCCTGCAATTCCTTGACTTCCTCTGCAACTCCTGCTTTGTTCACTGATGATTCAACCACTTTCTCGGAACTCATTCCAATCTTTACCTTGTCGTCTTCACCACTAAAAATGGCTTCTTGTTGGTAATAGCTAAAGAAACCAGCATTTTTCACTATCAAAACCAGAATTCCATTGCAGAGGAGGAACATGTAGTTCTTGGAAACATTGCAGGCAAACAATTGGATTAGGTTGGACACGGTAGGAAGCGGCGAAGAACACAAAAACATGAAAGAAAAGAGAAGTATTGAAGCTAGAAACTTGATAGCAAGCTTGGGACAATGGAGATTGCTAGTTTGGTTTGAAGATTGGTGGTCTTGACACTTCATTGAATCCAGTTGATATGAACAGAAGCTCGCTTTAGGAAGGAGTCGAGTACTGGAATCTAATGAGAGGGATTGCAGCGATATTGGCTGTTAATGCAGTCTAAAAGCATATGCTTGATGCTTTTATAGAATAGCTGAAGGTGTTGACTAGTTGGTCCATTGCATGGTTTGACAGAATTGCCCTTCCCTAACAAAGAAAGATGTTCAGGAATCAAGGTAGTTTTAGGGAAATGACCAAGTCATTCAACGACCCTTAATAATTAATACCCCTTTGAAGAGACGGCCATAGGAAGACTTGGAAGGAGGACTGAAGCTGTCAGGCTAGTAGACTTGATGATTACTAACTAGCCTTTCAATATCTTCCTTTTACATCCATCTGTTGTGGTACAACTACAAAACGAGTAAATATTTCTCTTTGTTGAATTTTACAAGCGAAAAAGGTAAAACAAAGTAATAGAGGTCAGGGATCGAATCATGATGAAAGTGAACCATACTAATTTGTGTAATTGTGATTCAGCGTACAAGATACTGTACCCAATTATACCATGTTACATTGACCATTTCAAATCCATTATTTCAGTCAGCCAACCTTTGTACTTTCTCATCTTGCGCGATTAGTCTAAGAATTTCTGAGAATCTCCATAGTCTTATCTTGTTTATTGCTGAAGCAGTAATTCTTGACATGCTAGAACTTTCCAAGGAAGTGTTGCAGAAATAGCTTACAAGCTACAAAAACAAATGTTCTAAGGTCATCTCCAATCAAGACATCAAAATACTAAATTTGATATTTTGGTGAAAAAAATTTCTCCAACCAAGAAACCAACTGTACCAAAAAATAATGATGCAATAAATAATAACACACTAAATTTGGTATGTTACTATTCATTACACCAAAAGTATAAAAAGACAACTTTAACGTGGTTATATAAATATAAATTAATTTAGTTAATAACTAAATTATTGTGGTATATTCTTTGTAAAAATTTTGGTGTAAAATGATTGGAGCAACACCAAATTTGATATAAAAAGATTCTAAAAATATTCTATTTTATATCAAATTTGGTATAAAAATTTAGTGTAATGGTTAAAAATGGCCTAGGGAAAAAATGCAAAATGAGCCGATGTTACTAACAGATCATTTCCGTTTTCGTTTATAGATCTCGTTCCTTCGAGACTTCGATCGTCTGTGACCAACATTCAACATGCTTTTCAGCCTCCCAATTCCCACTTCTGATGTTTCCCTTTTGATGTTACTGCGTAATACTTCTTCAATATCTTACCTTGAGGTTTTTCTTCACCTGGTCAACTTTCAGCAACAGAAGATTGGGACAAAACCTAGTCAAATATTAAGTTTAGGTCTTGGTCACGTGTCTACTGATGAAAAGGGATGTAAAAGGACGCCATCAGTAGTACAAAAGTTGGTCATGAAGATTCTGTGGTTAGAAATGGAACCCGGTCTTCTTGTTCACATTTGCGAGCAAACCGCGTCTCTAAAATTCACGACGTGTAATTCCCAATTGATCGTAGGGAGATAAGACTCAGAGAGTGACTCATCCGCATGTGCCGCCTGTCAAATCATTATAATAATATATTTCTCTCTCCTATTCATAATAAGTTGGCGTTTAGTTTGAGCATAGAATTAGATATAGATATGGGTATAATAGTAGATGGGAATGAGAATGGGTATGAAAAATAAAAAATGATGTTTAGTTTATAACTTGAGTTTCTGTATTAATACCAATAATATTGTTTGGTTTGTTGCATTAATGGAAATGAAAGATAATATAATACCATTGTTC
>JANIHY010000009.1:14282528-14294858 GCA_027479065.1 Erythroxylum brevipes
TATTAAGTACACATTATGAATGTAATAGTTTTCTTCCATTATTTGAGAATAAAACCAAAATTTTGTTTATTGTTTAGCTTATTGAGTAAACTCAAGGTCGCTTTAACTCGGATATGTTTTATCTTAAATTAATGATTCTACTTAAGTAAAATTATATGATTTGAATGAGTAAACTGATGATCATATAAATTTAGAGGCAGGGTTAGGAATAATATATGTAATATAGTTTTAGAAAAAGTTGTCACCTAATAGTTCTAGGAGTCACATGAGATGTGATTGAAAAGTTGTTTTCTACCTAATTTATTTTTAGTTGGTTTGTTAAGTAAACTCAAGTTTAATTAACTTTAAATAGGATCTTAGGCCACTAAGAAATTATTTGATAATTTTTTGATATAATAGTGAGGGCTATTATTTTGAAGAAAATAGTAGGAGTAATCAAACATTTTAAAGTCCTTATTTTATTTGATTTTTTGATATAAACTAATATATGCTCCTTTTATGTTTTTCGGTTATTGAATTTGAAGATGAGTACCAACCTGACATTGAGAAGCATCATGGATGCTAACAAGCTAATTGGACCCAACTTTTCAAACTAGCTACGAAACTTAAGAATAGTTCTTAGGTAAGAGAAGAAGTTGTACATTCTTAATACTCCTGCTCCATCATAACCTTGTTAAGATGCAACTGATGAAGATTGGGAGAAATATCATCGTTATGTTGATGATGCTGAACAAGCTACATATGTAATGCTAGCTTACATATCTCCTGAACTTCAGAGGCAGCATAAGAACATGGATGCACCTACTATGATACTGCATCTTAAGGAGTTATTTGGTTCACAAAGTAGGGTGGAGAGATATCAAATCTACAAGGCACTGTTTTAATGCAAGATGATAGAAGGATCTTCAGTCAACCTTCATATGTTGAAGTTGATTAGGTATATTGAAAAATTGGCCTAATTAGGTTTTGCCATGGATCACAAATTAAGCGTTGATCTAATGCTGCAGTCTCTAAGTTCGAGTTTTTCACAGTTTGTCATAAACTTCATCATAAATCAGAAGGACATGACATTGCCTGAACTATTGAGACTACAGAAGGGTGCCTTAAGAAGGAACCCAGTTCTGTAATTGTTGTTAGTTCTTCTAAAAGAAAAAAAAAGGCTTTAAGAAGAAAAATAACAAGAAACAAAAAGCTTGTACTAATGTATTAAAAGCAAAGGAGGTGTCAAGAAGAAGAATAATGACAAGGGCATATGTTTTCATTGCAAAGTCAACGAACATTAGAAGAGGAACTGCCCATCTTATCTTGCTATAAAAGCTTAAGGAGGCTGTCACTTCAGGTATGTTTATGATCGAGATCAATCTTTCTACTTCTATTCCACATTCTTAGGTATTAAATTCTGGTTGTGGTTCTCACATATGTAATAACATGCAAATGTTAACAAAGAATAGATCATTGAAGAAAGGCGAATTGGACCAGCAAGTTGGCAATGAAGCAAGAGTTGCTGCATTAGCTGTAGGAAAACTTTGCCTTCTGGCCTTATATTAGAACTTGATAATTGTTATTACATTCCTGTTATTACAAGAAACATCATTTCTATTTCTTATTTGGATTTGAATTAATTTGTCTTTATAATAAAGGATAACAGTTGTTCTTTTTATAAAGATAATGTTTATTATAGATCTGGATTGCTTACAAATGGTTTATATGAGTTAGATCTTTAAAGGCCAATTCTTAACATAAATAGTAAAAAAAATAAAATTAAGTAACCAAACTCCATCTTATTTATGACATTGTAGGTTAGGTTATATCAATGAAACTAGAATCACAAAATTACATAAAGAAGCATATTTGGATCCTTTTGACTATGAATTAGATGAAATTTCTAAATCTTGTTTATTGGGAAAGATGACCAAACTACCTTTTAAGGGAAAGAGATAACATGTTAGTGAGTTACTAAAATTAATACATTCAGATGTATGTGGACCTATTTCTATAAATGCTAAAGGTGGATACACATATTTCATTACATTCACAGATGACCATTCTAGATATGGTTATATGTACTTGATGAAACAAAAGTCTAAATCATTTTAAATATTCAAAGAATTTAGACTAGAGGTAGAGAAACAAACTAGCAAAAGTATTAAGACACTTAGATCATATCGAGGTGGTGAATACTTAGACCACGACTTTCTTGATTACTTAAAAGAGAATGAGATTCTCTCACGATGGTCTCCTCCTGCAACTCCACAACATAATAGAGGTCTTGATAGGAGAAATCGTACACTATTAGATATAGTATGTTCCATGATGAGTCATGTAGTCCTTCCTATATCCATTTAGGAATACACAATTGAAACCACAATATATCTTCTAAATAGAGTTCAATCTAAATCGGTTGATAAGACATTAAATTGGTGAAGCGTATATGAAGCATGCTATATCTGATAAGCTTCAAACTAAATCAGATAAATGCAAATTTAACATACCAAAAACATACTTCTCTCTTCTACTCTTCGTTGTTCTCTTCCTCTTAACACCCTAACTTCTTAACTTCTCTCTGCTCTTTCCTCTAAAAACTCCTTACCTATGATGACATGAACCAAATCAAAAGGACAAAAGAAAAACCCAATTTCTATTGATAGACATGGTGAAGCTGGTGTTACTAAAGCTATCTCCTCTAAACCCCAAGTATTATAAACACCTATTCTATCTCTGCCTATTCCTACTCTAAAAACTTCCACACCTCTTAAACCTGGTCTTAAAGATAAAAAGGTACCTGATGTGCACTGGATTAAAAATGACAATGATTTAAATGAAGAACCTACTTTTTGATTAGACAACCAAGCACTAAAACAAGTATGGCAAAGCAATCTGTACAAAGCTCCTCAGCCTGAAAAGAAAGAGAGAGAAAAATTTAGAAAAAAAAACGGAAGAAATAAAAAAAAGGCAAAGCGTCTGTGACTGAAGATACTATTAAGGACCTCATTGATAGAAATAAGCTATTTCATGAAGAGATAATTCCTAAAAAAAAGGGCAAAGAAAATAAAAATAGCTGCACAAAAAGGAAAGACATCAACACCACCAAAAATGTTTCAATCAATGGAAGCTGAAGTCCGCTATAAAATGCAGTACAAGAAAAGAAAGGTGGTTGCTAGGTGGATCTTGCCTCCCATGATGTTTGATGACATAAGTCTACTTATCTTTCCTTACTTTGTTGCCATTGGTTAGGATAAATTTTTGAAATTAGACGGGACCATATGTGATGAGTTAGTCATGACATTCTACACATATATGAAAAAAGAAGAAATTAACAAAAAGCTAGTCATTGACTCATGGGTGCATGAATGTGACATTTTAATTTCTAAAGAAATTTTAGGAGATATACTGGACATAAATCCTATAGGGAGAACTATTTTTCCCTATCATAAGTGGGATGTCGATGATCTAGAATTGGTACAAGTTGTTAAATCCATATGCCTTTATGCTGAAAACACCCAAGATGGGAGATCCTAAAACAAGCAATTAGATTTACTACCACGATGCCTGGCATCATTATCAGCTACCTCAATCTTTCCCGGGAGTAGCTCTATTAAAAGGTGTAGTTTGCTGGAAACTTATGTAGTGTATAATTTGCTAAAAGGGAACATAATAAATCCTCCAACAATGATCTTAAGGTTCATAATAGATAAAGAGAATCATAAGAATACCACTGGTTGCCTACTTTATATGATGTTGCTCACCAAGATTTTCATCTATTATGGAGTTCCTTTTGCAAATCTAAATCGATATGCACTGATTAAGTCGCAAATCTAAATCGGTATGCACTAATTAAGTTTCACCTTTCCATTCCTTAGCAATTTGGATACAAAATGTAAAACAATGTCTGGGTAGGAAAAAGTTATGAAAGAGTAGCAGAAAATTTAGGTCCTACTTTAGACCAACAAACTCCTATCCCTCCTTATGATGAAAATAGTATAAATCTCTAATAACAACTGCAGAACATTCAAGCCAATCAAGACAAATAGATAGCATGCAAAATCATCTTGTTAATATGCAAATTTTGCTCAAAAAAATCTTTGAATCTCTTTAATAACTCTATTTTTCTTGCTTGGTCTGTCCTTACATACTTATGATATTGTTTGATGCCTTAGATATTTTTTTCCTCTATTTTTTGATAATGACAAAGGAGGAGAATAGTTAATGATATACATTGCATGCGTCTTACTTTGAATATGTGATATATTTTCAATATTTCCTTGATGATATATTTGTTATTATTGAGATATTTTGCTGAAATGTTTTTAGAAGTCAGGCTCCTTCTAATAATAACTGCGAGTAAAATTTATAGGTATCTTTCGAAATTCTTTATTATTATTTGAAGTTTGAAAATATATCTATTATTGTTTGTCATCATTAAAAAGGTGAGATTGTTAGCTCAAGGTTTATGATTAATGATTTTGATGATAATTATATAATATTTCAAAATTCAAATTAAATTTATTTTCTTATATAGGCAATGATAAATTTCTTAAAAGGAAATAATATAATGGAATAATTGCTTTCTTTTTTGCAGGAATCTTCTTTATAAACTTACCTTTTTAGAAATGATTCTATAACATTCGGAAGAATTTTACTAATTCGAATAATTTGCTCCGAAAACCTTGACATAATGTTTATCTTAACGTATCAAAGATTTCAGCAGAGATAATATCGAAGATTTCAGTAGAGGTTAGTTGAAGAAAATGTTTATTAAGGAAGAGCCACTATATTTGCGAAAAATACGAGATTTGCGAAATATCTTAAAATTTCAATATTCTTGAAAGTTGTATTAAACTTTTTGTGCTTTAGAAAGTGATATCACTCCATTAAGAGAGACTATTAAATCTTTCATACATTTCTTATTTAGAGCTTGTAGAGGCTAGCAAAATATTAATATTGTGAAAAGTTGAAGAATCTTGAAAATTATACACTTGTGAGCTTGAAGAGGCTAGTCAAATTATTACTTGACTTTAAAAGTAAAACACTTAAGTTGGATATTTGGGGACTAGACGTAAGCTTTGTTATAAGTCGAACCAGTATAAATCTATTGTGTCATCTTCTCTCTCTTCCTTACTTGTAAATTTTCGCATTATAAGTTTGTATTTTCAAGAGGTTCCTTCAATTTTACAATAGGCTCCTAATTTTATATCGAAAAGGTTTCTTTCAAAAGCCAGCAAGCTGTTTTTGAACGTTAGCATACTCCTATTGTTTTGAGCGCTAGCAAGCTCCTATTGTTTTAAGCGTTAGCGAGTTCCTTTCAATTAATTGGCTCTTTTTTATTAGAGTATTAATAGGCTCCTTTTAAATTAACAAGCTCCTCTTTTTTTCAACTTTAACGGATCATTTCGAAAGTTTATAAGGCTCTTTTATTTTTAAATTTATTTTTTTGAAGCATGATTTTATCAATTTGAAAATACCTTAATTTTTTTTAACACATAATTCAACTCTCACCCCGTCTTAGATTTGTTTGCCTTATCATAATAAAACTTCAAGCAGGCGAAACATGTTAATGGAAAAGTTCTTACATCTGAACTTTTGGAGTTTACTCATCACTGAGAGGGTGAATCAACATGGTCGTGTTTTTATGCTACTAAATCATAAAGACAATTGGTAAATTTCTTATTATTTTACTATTGTTTTTATTGTATTTCAAAGTCAAGGTATGCACTATGATTTATAATAAAAGACCAAGTGACTGGGCTGATTGTTGTGGGCTTTAAAAACATTTTAGTTCTTTGTAAAAATAAAATAATTAAATTGATTTTCTTTCTTGTTTGATAACTTTATTCAAATCTTAACATGATTATTTGTTCTTCTAGAAATTGATTTTCGTACCTCCTGACAATCATTTGGTGTATCAGTTGCTACATGCAATCTGGTCTTTGCTAAAGCTTTTGTCAGGAACTTTTTGGTTGCTTATAGTAAGGTTAAAGACTCAATACAGACCACAGAACTCTGGGGAGTATTTAGATATTGCCACACATTCTGACCTGAGAATTTAGATATTGCCACACAACTTTGGATTTAGATTCTCAAGTCATGGTTGGCTTCATATTTGACTCCGTTTAGCGCACTGCCTCACTGAACTCACTCATTGTTAGTATTAATGAACCCCTCAATCACAATTGGATTCTCCGCACTCGACATATTTACTAGAAAAGTAATAGGTATGTTGACTGGCTCGTTAATTTTACTGCTAATTGTAATTTAGAGCTAACCATTTTTGTTTATGCCCTTTCAGGTTATCTCCCGATCCTCTTTGAAGATAACGTTGGGATTAGTTTTCCTAGATTAATTATCTAAATTGCACTGTTTATTTTCCGATTAATAAAAAAAAAGTCATTAAGGTTGAATAGTCATTAAGGTTAATAAATTCACCAAAAGAAGAGAAAAAATCTGTGGCAGAACAGACCGGATGAGTTCATCTATGTTGATAAGGAGCTTGGGATAAAGTTTGAAAAGTTTCAAGTCACATTTGCAACCTTTTGTTGTGTTTGAAAAAGAAATCCAACCTTATTTCGACCATTTAAAATAACATATTTGTATTCGAGAAAAAATATCGACCTCACGTACAAGATTTGCTTCACTTATTGGCCTTTTCAGTTGCCCAAAAGATCACATTGTTGCTCTTCAAGCAATGGATGCATTGAAGTCGATTTGCACCAAATGCTCCAAAGATGGAACCAAAAGAAGAAAAAATTACAGATGATGAAATGATCTCCTGAAGATTCATTTGCCATTTTTGCTTAATCAAAGGTCTCATTTTTTGCCTGATCAAGGTGAATGGCAACACATTTGAGTCCATATTCATCAACTAAACTCTCATCTTCTCATGAGATAAAAGCGGTCATCAGATTCGTTGTTTTGCCAAGAAAGATAGGTTCTTTCACAGGGGTACCTCAGTATCATCCTAGAATCCGAACCAGGAAGCAGTTCCAGCTAAAATCCACAAATGGCCATCCTCTAAATGCTGTCTCTTTGCAGGATGGTCTGTTCTTGATCCTTCATCCATAATTACTTTTTTCATTTTGCTTCTTTACATTATCCAATTTTAAGTTTTATGATGGTGTTCCATCTTTCACTATCCAAAGTTCCTGGATAGTATATAAATAAAAGAGTATACTTTCAAGGCTTGTTTATTAGTCTTTGGAAGAAGCCAGATGATATCTTTCCTAGGATTAAAAAATCAAAAGAAGTATTGAATTCACGTTTGAGAAAGCTACTTCGTACCCTTTAAAGTTCGGAGTTATGGCTTCTTATTTTAACGCACCGATGTCTACTAAATGGGTAGTCACTAGATATAGTTACGTTGATGTTCCCTTTTTCCTAAAATGAACTTGCATATCTTTTTTGTCGTTGTCGTGTTCCTTGGCAATGAATTCGAGTAATTGGATGAGATTTTAAAATAGGTCTGGATGGAAGTCCTCTTGCCAGGGAACATGTTAAGCCTCAAGACAGGGAGGGCTCGTCGGTTTTTGTGTCAGAAGCTGAGAAATTGGAATCTACTCTCAGCATTACTGTTGTTGGAGCTTCAGGGGATCTAGCCAAGAAGAAGATATTTCCCGCACTTTTTGCTCTTTACTATGAAGACTTCCTACCTGAGGTTCTAACATAATTTGTTTTATTAAGTTCCAAAATTATGTTAGATTAAATCGTTTCAGATTAGTTCTTGAATATTCTAAATGGTTGGCCACTGACCATTTATTTACTTTTCCTCCTGAAGGACTTCAGAGTATTTGGTTATGCTCGAACTAAGATGACTGATGAGGAACTGAGAAATATGATTAGCAAGACATTAACGTGCAGAATTGACCAGAGGTTTTAATCCATTCTCGACTTTTTTTTTTTTCCTTTTAATTGAATTTCATCTCAAGTACAGTTGTTGACATGTTGCTTGACTTGTAGGGAAAATTGTGAAGACAAAATGGATCAGTTTCTGAAAAGATGCTATTACCATGCGGGTCAGTATAATTCAGAAGAAGATTTCTCCAAATTGGATGACAAGCTAAATGAAAAAGAGGTAATGTTCTTGACAGTGTTGCGTGCTCCTAAAATCCTGCAGTTATATAGGTTATTTGCATTATCATCTCACCTGCAAGAAGAAAAATCATATATAACTACGTAATTCTAAATCACTATAAGAAGAAAAATCACTTTCCTTTTACTTAGTGTCATGGTATTAGAGTCCTAGAGTTTCTTATCTTGAAATTCTTCTTTGAGTAGCCTCCATTGCTGCGTTTTTTTTGGATTTCATTCTTCTGTTTTCTTCTTGTGCCTAATATGCCTGCATTCAAAATTATCATTCCCAAAATAAATGAAGGTTCAGATAAAAGAGTTCTTAATTGTGAGTAGATTGAGAAATTAAGATGTCTTCGGTAGTCCTATATAACTAGTTCTTTGGCTGTGTCAAGTATACCTTTATTTTCCTTTTGCATGAATATCTCAAACAAGTATTATGACAATACTTGGATAATTGAATTTGATGTCATATACCCCATGTCCTAGTAACAGGAAGATTGTGGTGGCCAGTGGCTTGTTAGCTACTATTGCAGGAGTAAGGGATGTATATATTTCACCTTCTCTCTGTCTACTTTTCCCCCATGCGTCTACTGCACTTCTAAAACATCTTTTATAGTGTACCCTAGCCTAAAGTTAGTTCTATAAATGACTGGCAACAAGACAAATAAATGCAATAGCTGAATGATAGTGTTCAATATTGATCAGCCATAGACTTTTGGTTTTAATTTTCAGGTTGGAAAGCTGTCAAACAGGCTGTTTTACTTGTCAATCCCTCCAAATATTTTTGTTGATGTGGTGAGATGTGCAAGCCTTAGAGCATCTTCAATGAAAGGGTGGACTAGGGTCATTGTTGAAAAGCCGTTTGGTCGTGACTTGGAGTCATCTCGTCAGTTAACCAGATGTTTAAAGCACTATCTAGCTGAAGATCAAATATTCAGGTCCTTTCTGCTTTATTGCTATTTGATAAGAAATATGATCAAAATTTAGTAGAAAGTCTGATTGTGTGAGATTTTCATTTAGGATTGATCATTACTTAGGCAAGGAGCTAGTTGAGAATCTGTCAGTGCTTCGTTTCTCCAATCTTGTTTTCGAGCCCCTGTGGTCAAGAAATTACATTCGCAGTGTGCAGTTGATATTTTCTGAAGATTTTGGTGCGGAAGGCCGTGGAGGGTGAGATGCATGTATTATCTCATGATGCTAAGTTCAGAAGAAATTATTATTTTCTCAATGACACAACTGATAAACCGAATTTGCTTATATGTTCAGATATTTTGACAACTATGGCATTATAAGAGACATAATGCAAAATCATCTGCTGCAAATACTGGCGCTTTTTGCAATGGAGACACCTGTTAGCTTGGATGCTGAGGACGTCAGGAATGAGAAGGTATCCTTTTCTGGCTAATCTTCATGGTTTGGTGAATATTGATGTCATAGAGTAGAATGTCCTTGATCCAGGTAAAGGTTCTAAGGTCAATGAAACAACTGGAGCTTGAAAATGTAATTGTTGGCCAATACAAGGGCCACAGCAAGGGTGGTAAATCATTCCCTGGTTATACAGATGATCAAACAGTTCCAAAGGATAGTCTTACGCCTACATTTGCTGCAGCAGCACTTTTTATTAATAATTCCAGATGGGACGGGGTGCCTTTTCTGATGAAAGCAGGCAAAGCTCTTCATACTAGGCGGTAAGCATAATTTCTACTTTTCCTGGAGGACGCTCCCTCTATCTGCAGTCTGCACTTTCCTTCTTACTTTGCAAATTGTAGGGGCAATTAATTCTATGACCTGAAAGTATTTGTGTGAAATTTCAGAGCAGAGGTCAGGGTGCAGTTCAGACATGTCCCTGGCAACTTGTACAGGAGGAATTTTGGAACTGATTTGGACAAGGCTACAAATGAGCTTGTACTTCGTGTACAACCCGACGAAGCTATATATCTGAAGATCAACAACAAAGTTCCTGGTCTTGGAATGAGACTAGATCGCAGTGAACTTAATTTACTTTATCGAGCAAGGTATGATAATAATGCAGTCATTTCTTTTATAGAGCTAGTATTAACAATTCAGTTGCATGGGCTAACATAAACTGGTAGTTTATAATTACTATGATCCAAGATTTTCACTCCAACCCAGTGGATCACATTCATCATATTGTCTAGGAGTCTCGAAAAAGAAACTTAGTTTGACATCTTCACTCACACAGAGATAGCCACTAGTGAGGGACAGACATTGTTAGATCACTTTGTTCTTCTGATTTCTTGGCAGTGAATCATAGCTAGACTTTTGAATGGCCGGTAAAATGTATCTTTTTAGATCACATTTACAGCAGAAGCTGCATATTGAAATCCGGAGTGACTATTTAAGTTACAGAGCAGATATAAAATCCCTTTTTGATTAATTTTGTTACACTTCAATGTGAAGATATCCGAGAGAAATACCAGATGCCTATGAGAGGCTACTTTTAGATGCAATAGAAGGAGAGCGAAGATTATTCATCAGGAGCGATGAGCTTGATGCTGCCTGGGCATTATTCACACCATTGTTAGAAGAACTTGAAGAGAAGAAGATTGTACCAGAATTCTATCCCCACGGTAGCAGAGGCCCAGTTGGAGCACATTATCTTGCTGCAAAGCACAATGTAAGATGGGGAGATCTCACTGATGACTCGTGAATGAGAGTAGAACTTCATTTGATAGTTCCAGTTGTGTGGTGTGCTTAGTCCCGGAAACATATACTAGACTGGTTATGTTAATAGCTGATTCTCCCAAAATGATGATTAAGGTTGATTCAATTCTGGGAGCAAGTAGCCGACTGTAACTTTTATATTTTCCAGTTTCTCCATCAATTTCATGGAAGGATATGCAAACGAGTAGAATAATACCGTTAGCCCAAAGATACTATTTTTCAAAGACGTAGCTGAATGGGATTTAGTTCGGACTTTTGTTATGGTCCCGGTCAAAGCGTATAAATTTCTGTAAATTTATCTGGTTCCAAAATGACTGTACCATCGTCATCAATAGAAGGAAGATAGGTTCTGAATTGAGGCAGCTCACCAACATATTTCTTTAGTAATTACATATGGAACACTAGATGTATTGGAGACTGCCGAAAGTTGAAGTTCACAAGCTACATAACCGATTCTTCTCAGAACTGTGTACGACTCAAAGTGCTTGCTTGCTAACTTTTGATGAGTACGGTGAAAGATAGAAGATTGCCTATATGGTTGAAGTTTTAGCAATACCAAGTCTCCTTCTTGAGATCCCATGTCACGCCTTTTGCTATCAGCGAGCTGCTTCATTTGATTGATTGCTGTTTCTAAATATCGTTTCAACTGGCTTAACAATTCTTCCCGTGATAACAAAGCCTGATCTATCTCGTGCACTGGGGAGGATCCCACTTGGTACATTGGCACTGTTGGTGGATGATGCCCATACAAAGCCAAAAACGGAGTCATGGTATGTTGTGTTGTACCAGTACTCTACCCAAGGTAAGTAAGAATTCCATTGCTTCGACCATTGGCGAACAAAGCTACGCAAGTACTATTTGAGACACTGTTTGATTACCTCGTTTGGCCGTCAGTTTGCGGATGATACGTAGAACTCATTCTAAGTTGTTTACCTGACATCTTACAAAATTCCTGCCAAAATTTGCTAATAAAAATAGGATCACCTGATTATGGATTTCGACATGCCATGTAATTTTACCACTCCATCAATAGATTTCTCTGCCACCACTTTGTAAATGGGTGAGTCAATGACATGAAGTTGGAACTTTTGTTAAAGCCTATCTACGACCACTAGAATCGAATTTTTTTCCTTGAGAGCTTGGTAGCCCTTCAATAAAGTCAAGTGTTATATCATCCCAAAGTTGGCAAGGAATTGGTAATGGTTGGAGGAGTCCTGCTGGTTTTAGAGTTGATGCCTTTATTTTTGACAGATTTCGCATTTTCTTACATACTCATTAACCATGTGAAACACGGAAGGCCAATAGAATTGTTCTTTCAAGCGTTTGTAAGTTTGAATAACTCTGGAATGCCCTGCCATCTTGGTGTCGTGAGCTTCAAAAATTAATGATTCATGGAGTCGCTGAGGCACGACAACTCTGCCTTTAAAAAAAATCAAGCCGTTACGCAGGAATAAGAACCATTGGTTTGAGACTATGCCTTGTGTATAATTTGTTCGTGTAATCGTCCTCTTGACTAGCGTTTGTAATCTCATTCCATATTGATACCTGCACCAAAAATAAATTGTTAAGGGTAGAGCTATC
>JANIHY010000009.1:14337928-14364828 GCA_027479065.1 Erythroxylum brevipes
ATCTATAGAAATATATACAAATAATTAAAAACCAATTTTAATTTTACCAATTAAAACAATTTTTAATTTTATTTACATAGAAATATATACAAACAATTAAAGAATAATTTTTTATATTTTCTTGTTTTCATTAATAAAAATAAAAGAATTCAAAAAAAATTCATGAAAGGTGATACGTATATGCTTTGTTTTCACTATGTTTGTGTGAATCTTGTTGGATGTTTTAGGAATGAACTAAAATGAGTTTAGAGTTAAGGAAAAAGGTGTAAGGTGATGTTGTGATATGGGAAAAAAATTAAAATGAGAAATTAGAGATGAAATGAAGGTGTTGAGGAAGATGAAAAACGTAGAAAATGTGAGGAATGTGTGTTGAATATGCGTAAATGAACAATTCGATTTTTGATGTTGTGATTAATCATAGATTTTTATTTGTTTGTAAATTATTTGACCTTAATGGGAGTCGAAATGAAGAGAAAATAATAGACATAGGTTAGAAATGTTAGATTTAGCAAAAGATAGGACGAAGAGATGAAAATCTGCAATTTGGAACTCTTTGTGGAGTCGCACGATTGTTGCACTATTATGACTAAGAGAAGAAACTAGGAATTGCACGATCATGCACAAGTACGATCATAACAATGAGGAGTTATCCGGAAAAGCACGATCGTGCTTAGGAAGTGTCTCGAAGTGCATGATCGTGCTTGACGGTGAGAGTGTGGAGATGCATGAAATTTTTGGAACATCCTTCATTCTTTTGGCCATATCTTCTTCTCCCGACCTCTGAATGACTTGAAATTTGAACCACAAACTTTTCCCCTCCAACAAAATTCATTACCATCTGAATTCATTAGGAAAATATTGATCGATAAGTTTAAGATGAAAATGATGAAATGTGCTAGAATATTGTTAAATGGAGTATTTTGACTGAACAAACATTGGTATTTTGGCCATATCTTGATCTGTAGATTTCCAAATGAGATTATTTTTAATTTAGATTAAACTAGATACATACGGATACAAATTTCCTGAAGGAATCAAATTTTAATTATATCTTTAAGAGTTCCAAAATCTAACTATCATTCAGTCATAGGGGTGTGCGCAGTAGCTAGTCACTCCGTGCGTGGTGGCTAGTCACTAACATTTGTCATTCACCTTTTAGCTTTCCTATTATTTAGATTATTAATTTGTAGCTTTCCTAACCTGTATTTAGATTATTAAGTAAAAGTTCAAGAGCCCTTTTATAGTTAAAAAAAGTTAATGATCAAGAGCCCCACCCATTTTACACAGCTCTCTAGAATGGAAGGTTCATATCAGGGAGTGACACAAGCATGACAGAGAGAAAACATTTGATTGTTGTAAGTAAATTTTCCAAGGAAATACAATTGCTAGATTGTTGTAAAACATAAGCAAAATAACCATAAACACCTTTTATTAAGTAAATTTCTCATAGTTCCCTCAATTACATGGCTTCGTGATACATTCATCCACAAAATATACAAAAAAATATGACAAAATATATACATTGAGCATAGGGAAAAGGACCTGATACCAAGTCATCAACACATAATACACCTATCTTCTATTAGAAGACATCATAAAATCCAACATGTTCTTCTAAATATTTATTGGTGCACCAAGTAATGCCCTAACTTCATCAGGCCTATGAACAAGAAAAGGATAACTTTCATACAATTTTGATCCTTCCAAACCCAACTTTACCAAATGATTATAAAGGTTTTCTTCTGAAATGGGAAGTGGTTTAATTAACAATGAATTAGATTTTATAATAGCTTCTGCAGCTGTTTGAAAGCCATTTTTGATTACATCTCACCATCATCTGCCCTGTTTTTTCTTTTCCATGATATTCCTAAGTTTGCATTTTGTGAATGAGCTGGCATTCCCATTGAAGATTCAGTATAATCACTATCTATAGTTACATTGTCTTCAAAACTTAAGTCATTGTGAGCCCAAATGTCATCATTTTCATCCGTGGTGTTGGAAAACCCACTATCGACAGAAATGGTGCGTCTTCTTATCTCCTGTGTTGTTTCAGCATGCTTACCAGTTATTTTATCACGTCCATAAATCTCTACCATCTTCTCATAGTTATGAAAAGGATTCTGTCTCCACTTAACAGCTTCTGGTTTGGCCTGTTATTAAAAAAAACTTAATGAATAAACCAAATAATAGCATATATCATATTTTCTTCCAACAAAATAATAAACAAGTTCACCTAGATCAAGGTCTCTCATACTTCTAGTTCAACAATCCATATATTTGTTAACGAACTCCATGCAAATCCACTACCTCCATTTGAAAATAAATTAAAACACGTACTCCACTTGTTCTTAATAATCTTGTTTCGATTTTTTATTTTTTTCCTTATCGATTCCTTTATTTGGAAAATTTTCCTTTAGTCTAACTTCAATTGTATCAAGTGCATGTGTCATGAAAGTCCCACCAATACGAGTACCGTATCGATGCTGGTACAAGTATGCATCAACCAAAGTATTATCCATAGCTTGATTTCAAATGCATGACTCTCTTTGGGATGACATTTTGTATATTACAAATTTAACTACAAAATCTAAAATTTATATCAAAAGCATACACAATATTAAAGCTTCAAATTTTTCTAAATAATATAAAAGGCCAGAATAATGAATAAGCATTACAAAGACACAATTGGATGTGAAAACATTAACAACACTTATAAATAACGTCATATTTAGATACAAGTAGCCAATACATATACTCCATGCAGTATAAAATCATAGAAAACATAAATTAATTGCGATGCAGCAATTATCTATCTTAAAGTATAATAAGCCTATATATGAGTAGCCATGTTATCTCTTATAATCTATTCATTGTGTGCATCATTTTCATCGTCATTTTCATACCCATCTTGGTTATCATTTTCCCCTCCATCGTCATCTTCATTAAGAAATGGATCATCTAGATCTGCATAAATCAAGAAATTGTGCAGAATGACACAAGTCATAATAATTTTTTTTTAGTTTGAATTCCATATGATGGTTTTGTGGTGGATGCTATAATCAGGAACCCTTTTTTCAACACACTAAATGCCTTTCGATAACATTATGCAATGATGAATGTCGATGATTGAATAATTCACGAGCATTTCATGAAGGATTCCTTGAATATTCTTTCAAGAGATATCGTTTCCCTCTATACAGTGTAGTAAGTCCACTTCTCAACATGAATCTAGCATCAACAAGATATTATTTTCCTATCATGAATAAAACTATGTCAAAATGTAATTTATGACATTTATTAGTTAATAAAGCTTGAGCTTTATTTTTACCTTAGGGAATTTTACATGAGAACTTCCTGGTTAGTGCACTTTTCATAATCCGCGAATCAGATGATATTCCTTCCTACCCAGCCAACACATACGTGAACTTCATATCAAAAGAACAAGCACACAACACATTTTGTGTTTGATAATCCATTCTCCCACGAAATCTAGGAGCATCTCAAGTAGGTACTTTCACACGAATATGTGTACAATCAATTGCGCCAACACAATCCTAACGTTGAAGTATATTATTATCAAATGTTATATGTGTTTAATATAATTAAGAAAAGAAAGTCACCTTTAAAAATGGGTAGAATCTACTACTGTTCAATATTTCTAATGGGGTTTCTAATACATCAGGTTGTCTTAGAAACATATCATCTAGTTGTATAACTGCTTTCAAAAATGCTATGAAAATGATGGCTTACAGTTTCCTCATATTAGCTCCAAAAGAATGCAATCTCCTGATTGGTAACGTTATACCTTAATATGTATAGAAAATTTGCTATTTGTTCTTTAACAGTTGCATGTACAGTGGGTTGAAGCACACCTTTTCTAGCTAATAAATCACATAATTCGACAAATGGTTTAGGCTGCATTCTAATTATATTTCTCCCATTGAAATGAAATAAAATTCTTCACATGATACTCTCCCTTGATTGCAATCTCTCCGATAGTGTAAACATTTGAAATTTTTTGTTTGCACGTCTCTTACATAACACCTACCAATAAATCATAAGACAAGCATCATGAACAAGCGCTAATTGATGTATATGAATAAATTTTCGTTTTTGATTATTCATTCGATTACCTTCATAGTTCATTTATAAAAAAATAAAATTAGTAGTAGTTTTTAGATTGCGAAAATCAAAATATAACAATATGACATAGATATCTCCATTTATATATGGTGTTATAAAAGCAACAAGAAGCAACGTAAAAAGGAAGCTTCATCTGAATCATTCCTCCACTGAAATTTCAAGCAAAGTTATATGAAAACAAAAAAGAAAGAAGACAATGACAATTGAAAAACACCCAAATTCAGACAACACAACATATAAAATAAGTGACATACGGTAAAATGAGTGGATCGCAAGAGTATACAACAACATTGACCTATATATATGTATGTGCCTTTCAAATTAAATAATTGATACTTTTAATAACTCAACCCATAATAGATAATGTTCACTTTGGTGTAAAGTGAACAATAGGTAAACCGATATGTGTGAATCCATATATAAAGTGAACCAAAACAGATAAGAGTACAATCTCCTCACCCAAAACAAAACGCATCTAATAATAAAAGCAACAGACATATATTGTTCAAAAAAACTTGACTATGAATAGAAATAAGATAAAAAGAAGGTTTTGATAAAGAGGAAGACACACCGGTGATCAAGTCTTCTAACTCCTCTTCTGCTTCCCCGCTAATAAACAACACGAGAAGAAGAAGAAGAAGAAGTAGAACACGGAGAACGAAAAGAGGAGTCTAGAAATGATAACTGGACCATAATTAGATATCTGTGATAAGGTTGTACAATAATAAATGAGTTTGGGTAGGGTTAGAAGAAATAATTTGTAAGAAAAATTATTGAGAGTATATTAGGTAGTATATGTTTATTAGTTTATGTTCCATCTTAAATCCTCCGAATCGAAGGTTTATTATTTTTACTGTTTAGGATGGAATAGAACGTAATATGAAATCCTCTACTTTCATCTCATTCCATTCAATTCCATTATGAAACCCTCAATCAAATGATAATTAAGGAGTAAGAGCATCAGCCTATTAAGGACAATAGAAGAAATCTGCAAGTTAACGTAAGAAGTACTTATCTTTTTGAAGATGATGAAAGTATTTGTCTTTCTTAATATCCTCTATTATCTTTGACCGTCTCATGCTATTATTATATAATTAAACATACATATTGCTCATACATATGTCCACACTCTTAAATTATGTGATCTGATCTGGTAAGAGGTTGCTGAGCTAAGAGCATTTAAGAGCCCTTGATCCCCACTCGACCATAAAAAGAGGACCCAAAAGATCGAGCTACTTGGTTCGTCTTTGAACCATGGCTGCGGGCTGGAGTGATCCGTTCCTTTTCACACGTTTCGTATACGTAACTTTTGTCTGTCTTGAAAAGTATGAGTATAGGAACAGATTCAAACTTTCTAAAGCTTATATTGTTTCCAATAAGCATAGATTGTCTGAGGCTCTCCATGGAGGCCAAAACCCAACAGAAAAAAAAAAGGTGAGAATGCAAGGGTTTGTTTTATATTTGGTATCAGTTTTATTCCGGAGAATAGAAACCAAATTAATTCTTATTGGGCAATGGAAGCTGCAGCTTACGCCTAAATCTAGGCTGCCTTATACAGAAGAGAAGAACATGGAAATCAAGCCCCCAACTTTCCCAGATAAAATAAGAGAAAACACCTGCAATTTCGTCATGCACGAACTGCTCACCACCTAACCAATGAAGCAAAATGCATGTAATGAAGGCATTCCACGTACATCAGGAAGGGCATCAACTCTATAAGTTCTAAAACTGAATATCCTTTCACTGATGGGAGCAGGTGAATGTCACTTCAAAGCTCTTCAAATGGCTCTCTTGTTTTTTCTTCTCTTTCCACTACTAGCAGTTGGAGATCCCCAACCCACAAAGCCAATCAACCAAACTGACCTGCAGGTAGCCATGGCTGACATGCGAACGTGGTCCTATCACGGTTTTGTCATTCTCCTCAAGATTCTGAATGGAACTGGCGACGCACTCCGCGACAGGGAAATAACTTTCTTCATGCCAAGTGACGATGAGCTTTCAAAAGTTGCTCTTGCTCTTGACAGTTTGCAATATTTTATACTCAGTCACTCCATCCCTACCGCACTACTAATCACCCACCTCGTACATTTTCCAAATGGGACTCTGGTTCCTTCTGGTGTCCCAAATCAGCTGCTTCGGATCACCAACAATGGAAGATCAGGACTGTTTGTGAACAATGCAAGACTTGCCACTCCAAATGTGTGCCTAAACTCTCAGATAAGGTGCCATGGAATCAGCGCTGCCCTTAAACTTGACAATGTTGTCCCTTCTGTTTCTACTCTAAACCCAGTTCATCTTCATCCCAAACCCATGGATTCATCTGATGCACATAGGAAAGGCAAATCTTTATCTTCAGATGTGAAGTGGATCCCAGGACCTTACTGAATCTTCCGTGCAGCTTTTACTTTTTTAAGTTATTTTATGTCAGTTCCCAGCAAATAAATGTCCAAACAACCATTTGTCTATTGTGATGGTCATCTGCTTCAATAAAAATATTATTGACTAGCAGAACCGCCCATTTTGTTTCCAGGAAACCCCTATTTTTTCGTCAGCCGAGTATAAAAATCAACAATGAAACAATCACCCTACAGATTTCAAACATTAAACGAAACAATCACCCTACAGATTTCAAACATTAAGTAAACACAGATAACATTCATACGAACTTGTTCAGCAACTGAATCACATCCCTAAATCATTTAGTTAAATTTTAATTTATAACAACAATCAAAGCATTTCTCAAGGATTTGTCATAAAATGGTGTCGTTCGTTTGGCTGTGATTCCGCCTTTGGAGGGGTACTGTAGCCATGAAGGAGGTCATGGATTTTGGAATAGGTCATGACCCCACCACTGCTCTGTGATGCCCTTGAACTCTCTTGGAGTTTAATCTTCTCAAATAAGTACTGTTTCTCTGCTTCTGCTTCACTTAGCCGAAGCTTCAAATAGCTGCTAGCATAATCTTCCTCTGATTTCTCTGTCTTAGCCAGAGCAATCCTCTGTAACCTCTCAGCCTCTCGTTTTGCCTCATTGGCCTTCAGTTGGAACATATCAGCCTCTGCCTGCTTGAGCCTGACAATTCTCTCCAGCTCTTCTATCTGTAGCTTCTTCTTTTGCCTGTCCTGTTTCAATTCTGACACTTCCTTGGCCTTTTCCTCCAGCTCCCGATCACAAGCTTCTAATGCCAAGCGGGATTTCTTAAACATTCTCATCTTCTCATCTGCTACCATCTCCATCTTTCTTATGGCCTCCTGCACCACATCAGCTATTCGGTTGCATGCTTCCTGTGGGGCTATCAGCCTTCCACCCTCCCCATTTTCCAAGCTTTTTGGAGAGTCCACCTCAATCTCTTCAAAGACAGAAAGAAATTCTTGTTTCAGTTGTGATGCACTACAACAAATTGCAAGTCATGGATTTACAGAAGCAAGCACCCAACTGGGTGAAGGACTTAAACTGCCATGCATATTGCCATCAGTAAAATAAGGCCAAAAAAAAAAAAGAAAAAGAAGCTAAATGAGTCATACCTCAAAAAATAAGATACAAAGCAGAAAGATGTAAATATAAAACAAAATTCTCATGCAATTTGAAAAGGATCACTCGAGTGGACCACCAAGTAACACAAAAAAAATGAGTTTAACACTATTCTTCTTATTAAAAACCAACTACAACTGTTATCAGAAGCTCGAGTTAACATGCACATAGTGATGCCCTCGCTCACATGCTCGGACTAAAAATTTTGCTCATGGAATATTTATAAGGAGAAAAATAAGTTGAAGCTTATGACAACCTTGGAAAAACATCAATATTAGTCTGCAAGCTGTGGTCTCTGCAAGTCCACCCTTCATTTTTTCTAAGAGGTCCTCACACTTCCAGAATAGATTTCTCCCTCGAGGGTCTTCACTTCCTCGGAATATCCTGCTAACAAAATCAAGTTCCCTCATCAGAGACTCCCGGTCCCATGCTGGTGCACAATGCTGGAAAACATCTTTTACCCAACCCAAAAGCTCTGATGTGCGATTGCAAGCTCGACATCGGAAAAGCATTTCAGTTGGGCCTGCTCCATTCTTAACAGATGGACCCATACAGATTTGACCATCACGAATGGCACAATCTGTATGGGTCCAGTGAGAACATAGATCACAACCAATCCAACGACAGGTATTCACTTCAAAATCAAACTTGTTGCAGATCACACACATGCAGAGATTGCAGAAGCCATTTCTGTTCGTACATATTTCACAAATGCACTCATCAGCTGGGAGCTGGTTTTGGCAAGCTATGTTTCTGCACCTCTTAAACACAAATACCTCAATGAGGGAAGTTTGAGAAAGACTGATACTAGGGTGCAAAAATGCTTGAATTCCAGTATTTATGGCAACAAGTACTTCAAGTTGTACTCGGTGTGCTCTAATCAATGTTTTAGCAGTCAAATCAGATCTGTTTTGAACAAGCTTTTGCAGAACTAAAAATTCTTCTCTGAGCTGTGTGCCACCATTTCCTTCAAGTATAGCACGAAGTCCATTTTTTAGCTCTTCCAGGAACTCATCAGGCAGACGATGCATCTTTTCCGAGATCACGTCAACCCGTTCTCTTGCTATGTCACGAAGACTTATTTTATCTGCAGTAGAGACATGACGAATGACAGGTTGTTCGGAGCAATCAGCATCCACTCTGCCATTCTCCAGGTTTTTTTCCATTGCAACAGCATCAGCAGTGGGCCAAGTTTCTCGTGAACTTGCACTCTCAGTAGGAGATTCATGGTTATTATCAGAGTTTGATCTAGGTTCTGGAGCCTCTGGAGACAAGTGGGGATCCGAAGTCACAAGAGAGAGTGATGTTTGCAGTCCTCCAGCACGCGGTTGTTGACGCGGAGGCAGCATTTTGGAGGCAGATTGATGGTGGATGTTAGAACCAGATGAAGTGCCCATCACCAAGCTCGCTCAATCTGCCATTTGTCACCACGATGGCGAAAAATTAGCTCACAACTCAAAAAAGAAAAATTTCCAAGCTTTAAGGGCAAGAATCAGCAAAAACCCATCAAAAACTTGATGAATTCAACCAAAAATAAGCAACATCAAGAGCATTAAAACAGAAAATATATGCATATAACGTTAGGGTAAAAGAACACCCAAAAAGAGTTAATAAAGAAACAATTGAACTTTTACAAATATATATAGAAGCAACAGCAGATCACAGAAAAGACGTATCACTACATACCTAAAGAGACTGATCTGTTAGGTTACAAACAAAGTTCAGGAAAAGAAAATTACAAAAAATGTTGGACCTCTGCTAGAACCTCTTCAACAATCCAAAGTCAACCAACTTCAACACCACCCTTTAAGCTAGAGTTACCTTATCTATTTCCAACTTCCACCATAAATTAAAAACAACAGAAAAAAAAAACAAGATTAATAGCTAGAACAGAAACAAAAAAAGGAACATTTCTTGCCGATTTCACTTGATCTCAGCATCCAAACGTAACCTGCAGAGTAAGGAGAAAGAACTGACCTGAGGAAGCGAACGGACGGGTGAAGAAGAGAGAGACGGAAAGAGGAAGGAGAGACTTGAAGTAGCAAACTTGAGGAATATGTGATGTGAGAGAGAAAAAGAGAAACGGTGGTTTGACCTCTTTGGCCTCCAGTGATGGAGTATGGAAGAGTTGAATTAGGGACATTAATGGAAACAGAAGGATGGATGTGGGTAGGAAGAAGACTGCTTTTATGTTAGTGAAATTCAACGCTGACCGGCTTAGCCGGTTGTTGTTCTTCTGAATTTCCTCGCTGCTGACCTGTACACGTCAAGCAAAACGCCGGTCGTTTTGACTCCTTCAAATGATTTCATCATTTATCTATTTTCCTTGGATCCGAAATCCGAATTGCTTGCTTGCAAATTGCTCGTGGCCAGAATAGTGTTACGCGTAAAATGTTACACCTGTAAACTTAATGTGGGTCCTCTCTCTCTCTCTCTCTCTAATGGTACTAGAACTTTAAGATTCTCTCCCAAGAAAATCTATAAACATGTCTGAAGATGATTGGCATCAACGGATCGAGAAGCTCGAAGAAAGTATCCGGAAAATTATGAAATCTTATACTTGAAGTGGGAAATGGATTCAGATAATTCAGGTACAATCCAGTTGCCATCAATATGAGACAAATAATCTTAAAGTGATGCTCAGTCAAACTAAGCTTACGCTTGATATAACAACAACCAACATACAACACCTTCCAAAAAACAAAAAAAAACCAACCAACATACAAGATCAAGAACTTTATGATAGCAGTAATGGCAGAAAAAAGGATAATGATGTTGAAGAAGAGAGGATTGAGAGCAACTTGAATTATAACGTGAATACTGTAGTGACTATAGAATAGAACAATGAGGAATATGTATGGAAACCTCAAGTTGGTGATTCGTTCACCATTAATACTAGTTCTGCCAAGTTCTGGCGGAACTGCACGTTGCCGTTTGGATCTATGGAGTTGGTTGATTCTTACGAGAGCTCCGGCTTGAAAGTTCTTGCAAAACAAGGAAGGCACGTCGGTGGTTGTTTCCCGATAAGCCCCTCCGATGTTCAAGTCAGTCTTTTTGGATGTAGGTAAGATTATTGTGAACGGAGAAACTTAGGATTTATGATCACGTACCTCTGTTATGGCAAAGTTATACCTTATATACGGAGCTGCAGCTAGGTTTAAGTCTTTACGTATGCATGGGAGACTCTCAACTGCGAACGGGCCATGGATCGTGGACTGAGCCTGGGCCTAACGTAGTCGACCCGACCATAAGCCCCCCTACTCCTCGAGTCTGAGCAAGGAGAAGGGTCGAAGGAGTATGTAAGAGTCGTATAGCTCGTCTGCGATCCTGCAACTTGTCCGCGATCTTATAGCTCGTCCGTGATTTTTTAGCTCGTCCGTAAGACAGCTCGTAAAGTAGTCGATCGGTCGGGCGTTAGGATGTAGAGCGCGATCGTTCGCATTGGGGTCGATCGATCGAGTGTGTCGATTGGTCCAGTATTGCGTGACAGCTCGTATCAAGGGAGTTCAGACAAACGTCTTTGCTGAGCGCGTGAGGGTACTTTATTTAATCATTATCAACGGCGTGTGCCCTCTGACACCTTTTCAAAATCTGAAACGTATCGTCCTTGTAACCGTTGTGCAGCTGTCATGTACGTCCTTTCAACTGTCGCGTCGCTCTGGATTTCGAATAACCCTAATTTACCTCGGCTCGGATTCTGCCACGTGTCCAAGCTTAGTTCGGATTTTCTTCACGCGTCGCGCTTTGATTGGATTGCTCATTCGATCGTTCCTCTATAAGTGCTCAGGATCGATGTACTGTAGGTTTTCTTCACGCTTGTTTCGTTTTCTTACTTTCACTTGCTCTTTCTTGCTTACAGTTCTCGAAAATTTCTTTTCACCGTCGTCCGATTTTTCAACCTTAACTTCACTAAATAGGTACGACCCTTTCCTTCGTCTCCTCCTCTAAACTTTTTGTTTCAAGGATTTCTTTCTTAGTGAGCATGTCGACGACCAGTTCTAGAAGTATGATAGGATGTACTGAGAAAATATCGACGAGAGAGAGGAAAGATGGGTTGGTTGTGGAGGCGCCGCCGAGAAATGTGTCAACGATGACCGTGGGGGAGTTGAATCGGTCAATACTTAGAAACAAAATCCCTACGTCCTGGGGACCCAGGTTGGCCCTGGGGAATGAGTGAATCCACAGCAACTTGAGTGGATATTTTGCCGTTTCTGATAGCTTTTTCTCGGTTGGTGGCATGAGGCTTCCGTACGCCCCGATTATTGATGAGGTGTGCACTGTCTACTAACTGATGCCGAGTCAACTCCCTCCAAACGGCTGGAGGTTCATCAACAGTTTGGCTTTGCTGTGCCATCAGTTCGGATGCCCTCCTTCGATTGATATCCTCCGTCACTTTCTGAGAATAAATTAGAGTTCAAGTTCTGGGGTCGGGATCCCTCACCTACAGTATAGGGATGCCCGATTTTGTCTGGCTGGAACGCCCTCAAAAATCACTTCTTGGTAGACGAAATACTTTTTTGTGAAGTCCTCAGGATCCTCCTGCGAGTCTCAGCCGTGGAGGTATCCTTTAGTCGAGCAGTGGAATGACGCGTCGAGCGTATCTCTTAGTAGAGAGGAGTGGGAGGTGGTCGATCGCATTAAAGAGCTCAGCCGATATGACTGGCTCGGCTCGTCCGAGGATATTTTGGGGGGGCCTCGGTCGATTCCTTTTTAATCGACCCCCCGCCACAAATTAGCGAGCTAGGAGAGGAAACCGCCTCGTCTGGTTTACCCCTCGTGTTTACATTACTTGCAGTGTTTTTGAGCATTAGTTTTGCTTTCTGACTTGTGTTTATTACTGTGCAGCCATGGCTAGGATAAGCAATTTTGCCGGGTCCTTCTCTCCTCCTAGATCCAAGAAGCGGGCCAAAAGGAAGAAACAGAGGGAGGCTGAGACCGGTGAAGGCGCCACTCCAGCAGCGGAGTCGGGCCATTCTACCATGTTGCTGGCCCCTCCGCCCATTGAAGACCGTCCCGCCGTGCCGGAGTCTTTGCCGATTGTGCCAGCGAGTGCGGGCCGAGCGGGTTTGGAAGAGGAGGAGGAAGAGGAAGTGGAGTCGCCTCTGAAGAGGAAGAGGTTGATCCGGCTCGGTGATTTACCATTCGGCCCGTCCAGTCAAGGCAGGAAAGAGAAGGAGAAAAAAGGCAAGGGGAAAGGGCGAGCAACTAACGCCAAGCAGTGGGAGTCTGCAATATAAACTGGCCAAAACTGCCTCGATCGGGGACCTCGAAGTGTCCCGCCATATTGCTGAGAGGATTACTCCTCCCATGGACGAGCGGCTCATGGACAAGCAGAGTAATCAGGAGTTAGGGCCCCAACTCGTTCGTAGCTGTGTGAGGAGCGTGGTGATGTCCGCCGCAGTGCTGCAGCATTTGGAGACTCTAGACCGAGAGGTCCAGGACCTCCATGAGCAGGTGAAGGCTTAGAGGGACGAGCTTTCAGAGGTCAAGGAGGAGAGAGACCTCTTCCAGGCTTAAAACTCTTCCTTGGAGGAGGAGAAGAAATCCCGAGAGGAAGCGGTGGGCGTTTTGAGGGCTCAGCTGGCCACAGGGGAGGAGGAGAGGAGGCAACTGGTTGCGGCGAGGGATGAGCTGAAGAGGGCAGTGGAGGTGGAGCAGGAACGTAGCAAGAAGTTCCACCAGGATTGTCAAACAGCGGTGGAAGGTAGGCACAGGACCGAGGATACATTGAGGGAGTTGCGAGGCTCCATCAAAAAGCAAAGGATTGAGGCGATCAAGCGGTGGAAGAAGCGGTTCCTTCGTGAGGAATGCTTAGAATATGCTTGCGACTTAACCCTTTCGGTCTTGAGGAGGTGCCATGAGGCTCACGTTCCTGAGGGGTCGGAGTGTTCTTCATTTCAGGAATATGTTGAGCCGATGCTTCCCGCTGGTCTCGGCCTTTCTTTGGAAGGAATGAAGGAGATGGTCGAGGGGAACAGGTGTTTGTTTCGGATGAGGAGCTGGACTTGAGCTCGGAAGGAGACGAGGATGTCCCTCCATTGCCTTTTCCCAAGCTGCCGGCCTTTGCTCTCCCGGCTCGGATGTGGGCCCTTCCTCTCCTGTCGACCCGGTCGCTGGCCCTTCCTCTCCTGCCGGAGGATCGAAGTAATCTTCCTTTTGAGCTCATCTGGTCGGGCCTGTGGCCAGAACTTTAATTCTGAGGAATGAAAGCTCGTTTCTATTACCTTTTATGTGTTAAATATTTTTCCCTTCAAATAGACGAGCGCGTCGATTGGGTGAATTAAGCCAAGCGATAATGGGGCCGAACGATCCGAGATTTTGTCTTGGGATCTTGGTCGGGCGTTAGTTAAAGGTCGATCGAAGGTTCCAAGGATCTTGCCTTGGCAACCCGGTCGATCGGTAGTCGAAGCCGCGCTGTGATCCCAAGGATCTTGTTTTGGCTACCTGGCCGAGCGATGTTGAAGTCGATCGACGGTTCCAAGGATCTTGCCTTGGCAACCTGGTCGATCTAATAGTCGAGGCCGAGCTGTGGTCCCAAGGATCTTGTCTTGGCGTGGTCCCAAGGATCTAATAGTCGAGGCCGACCAAATACTAATAATAAGGAACAACACGTATAGAAGTCTCAAGCTAGTGATTCATTTACCACTGTTGTTAATGGAGAGCAACTTCATAGAGAAATTAAAATCACTCTCTCCTTTTATAATCATCGACTTGAATATTTTAGGGAGAATAACAATCAAAATGTTATTATGCACTTGGAGAAGGTGATAAAAATTTTAAGTTATGTATCAAATGTTACATCTGTAAATGTAATATAGGTAGTATTACAGCTGTAAATGTAATATAGGTAGTATAAAATACCCTGTAACCGTTTTACCAAAACAAATGAATATGAATTCGTTATTCTGTGTGTGTGTGTGTGTGTGTTCGTGCGTGCATGCACACGCGCTACCTTCTCCTTCTAGATTCTTCCCTCTTTTGTTCTTCATTTTTCTCTTTACCTGAAAATTATTCATAACAAATAGATACATCAATATTAAGTATTTGTTACATTATTTTAATGACGTAAAGAATTCAAGTGAACACAAAAAAATGAGAAGAAGATTTGTATTGGTTAATATTTTTGATATCACTGCTACCATTACAACAACTGTTAGAAACATCAATAATGCCTTAGAATTTACAGCACATGCAGGGCCGTTCTTATCGTTTTATAGGCCCTGGACGAAATTAAAAAAGGGCCCTAATAAATTGACAACATATTTAAGTTTACATGTTTGTATGAAATATAAATGACTCAATTTATAAGTTTACATAATCAATTAAATATTAAAAGAACAAAAACACCTGTATGGAACTGGAAGAAATATGCAGGCACAACTAAACTCCAACAACTTCACAATTAAACTCCAACAACTTCACAATATATCACAAAGATATATAAATGGTATTATATCAAAAATTTTACCTTTAAATTATATTCAGAACTCAAAAGACAGAATCGTAAAATCTTTTACTGCTAATTTTTGAGATGGAGTATTTTAAATACATATATTGATGGCAATAAAAAAAATTAAAAGGTAAAAGTACAATTAAATATTTCAAGACTATTTATAAACATGAGGATCACAATATTAAGTTATAAGTTTTAAATTCTAACGTTATCATTTAAAGATAACGTTAACATCATCATTTACGTTAACTTATAAGTTTACATAAGGATCATTAATGTTGCGATCCTCATGTTAGCACAGAGTAAACTGCAGAGGAGAGACGTTATAAGATGTTAACATGGAGATTGGAGAGCCATTTTATAGTGTCTAAGTGGAGAGGGACGGGGCCCCTCTCAATCATGGGTCCTAGGCAGGTGCCCTGCTGGCCCCTGCCCAGGGTCGGCACTGAGCACATGCTACATTCTATATAGTTCGTTAAGGCTGTACACATACGAAGTGTGTTTTACTCTATCTGTTGTGGCTTGTTCTTTCAATGGTGTTTCATGCTACTCCTTTAAGTCTTAAAGTGACATTGGCTACTGTCTCTCATTTACTCTTCACAAGCATTGCCTTTATTCATAACATCCCCTCCCCCTTCAAAGACAAGCTTATCTATCAAGCTAATGTCTAGAAACGTTTTCTGTAGATCAAACATTGTCTCCCACGTAACCTTTTCCTTGGGTTCACCTTATACTAGAACTTGAGTGATCGCATGATTATGACACTTAACCATCCTTCTTCCCAAAAGGGCCTCTAGTAACTTTCGATCATTTATCAAAGTTAGCGGCAAATGGCAGAACAAGGTGTCTTGTCAGAGATGGACTTATTTAACTGGCACACATGGAAGGTTGGATGGATAGCTAATCCTTTTGAAAACTCCAATATATATGCTACTACATGAACTTTTGCTATAATCAGAAAAGGTTCATAATATAATGGAGTCAGTTTCTAGTTTGTTCTTCTTTGCATGGAATGTTGGCAATAGGGTTGGAGCTTGATGTAAACACTTTGTCCGACTTCAAATTTTTTCTCAGTCTGACGCTTATCTATATATTGCTTCATTCTCTATTGTGCTATGTTTAAATGGAATTTGGTGATTTGTTACGCAACGTCTCGATCTTGAAGATTTTTATCAATTAGACATTTCAGGAGCCTTCAGCTAAGTAGGTAACATAGATGGGTGGAGGATAGCCATAGAGGATTTCGAATGGAGTGGTATTTATGGTTGGATGATGGATGGAATTATACCACCATTCGGCCATGGATAACTAGTAAACCCACTTTTGAGATGCTTCATTATAGAAACACTTGAGATATGTTTTCAAGGTTTTATTGACAGCTTCTGTTTAACCATCAAATTGCGAATGATACTATGTTGAAAACTGCAAACTCATGCCTTGTAATTGGAAGGTCTCCTACCAAAACGTACTAAGAAATAAAGGATCACAATCGCTCACTATAGCCTCCAACATCTCATGAAGCTTAAATACGTAGTCTATGACTATTTGCATTATATCTTATGCAGTATAGGGATGATTTAAGGCTATGAAGTGGGAGTACTTACTCAGCCTGTCGATAATCACGTAAATGGATGTCTTCCCCTTCGACGGAGGGCTTAATAAAATTTTCGAACTGTCAATAACAATAACATTTATAAACTTTGAGAATCTGAAACACCAAGAGCTATGTGAATATCGAAACCAAATTCAGATGAGATTATACCTTTTGTAGCGAAAATATGTAGAGGAATTGGTAGTGTTAGGAAGAGCACGTCAAATGTAGCTTCTCTACTAGTATCCACCCTCTTACAGGATTGAACAACCCCTTTTGATGTGCCAGCACCACTTTATGAGACCTCTCGCTCCCTATCTCTAACAAAGGACGTCTCCTTTTAAGGTTTTAAACAGACGAATCTCTTTTGTCTTCAAGTCATACTATATATCCATATATATAGAAAAACCCTAAAGCTTAAAACCTAAACTCTAAAGCCCAAAGCCCAAAGCCCAAAGCCCAAATCAAATTAAGGCCTAATGAATGTTCAAACTGCTTAATATGCGACCCTATAGGTTTATTTAATATTAACAAGAGGTCTAAACTTCTTTTAAGTCCACAAGTTATAAGTGATCTCTAGCAAGAAATAATAACTACCAATATTAAATAAGGTCTGAATACGACACTACCTGAATTATAACTGATCATTAAGAGTACATTCTATAATTAGTTCGCGGGCATACACCAACAACCCTCCACAAAGTCCGTGCTAATTTGCCGCCAATAACCCTCAAGTATGGGTAGGGGTTGTAATCGTTTAAGAGAAGCTACTGGTTCATACTTCTTTGACAAGTAATGTAGCTGGTAATGTGCTTTCTAACATGTTTAGCTATCTGTTCCAGTGAAATAAACTTTGAATTCTTTTGGTCTTCACGATTACTATAGAATGCCCTCCCTGTGAGCTATCATAATGCGTGATATAATTTTACTTCTGAGTTCCTTATTACACCCTATAATCAACCTTCCCTTCCATTTTAACAAATTGTTTTTCCATTCATAATTACCCATTTCAACTTCCTACTTCTCTAATTTCCTAATCAAGTCTCTAATAGTCACATTGTTCTTCCAACTCTCCTGAATTTCTTTTAGTAAATTAGTCTGTACTTGGGAAACAGACATGGCTAATAATTCTCTACTAATGATTCTGGAAAGAGTATCTACGGCTACGTTCTCCTTCCCACTTTGATATATTACTTCAAAATCATAACCCATCAACTTAGGTAACAAATTTTGCTAAAATGATGTTGCAATCCTTTGCTCCAATAACAATTTCAAATTTTTATTATTTATGAGGACCCTGAAAAACCTTCCATTCAAATAATGACGCCATTGCTTCACTGCATTAATAATTGCTAAAAATTCTCTCATAAGTGGACAAAGGTTAGTGTTTGGGAGCCAGCGCCTTGCTAAGGAATACAATAAGGCACCCTTCCTACTGAAGTAAAACTCCAATTTCTCGATCACAAGCATCCTCTTATATTATGAAAAACTTTGAAAAATCTAGTAGCACAAGCACCAAAGTAATTACTAATCCTTCAACTTTTCAAATGTGTGTTGTTATTCCTCTACCCATTCCCGTCTCTCCGCCATTTATTTCTTTAACTTGGCATTTCACAGCTTAGCAATTATTGCATAATGCTTAATGAACTATCAACAATAACCTACCGAGGAAGCCTCTTAGCTCTTTCAATGTTTACGACGACCACCATTGTTGGATCGTATGGATCTTCTTGTCATCTATCGCTAGCCCAACTTCACAAATAGAGTGACCCATGTACTAGATTTATGTAGCCCCATATAAACATTTATCTTCATTGACAAAGAGAAATTACCTCCTTAAAATTTGTAAAATCTATTACATATGTTCAACATGTTGTGTAAAATTGTCATTGTAAATAAAATGATCGTAGAAAAAGACTAGTATGAATTTACACAAATATGGCCTGAAAATACAATTCATGAGGCTTTGGAACATTGATGGAGTGTTCGTGAGCCCGAAGGGCATCACCAAGAATTCAAAATGGTCAGTATGTGTCCTGAAATTCATCTTAGGGATGTCCTTTTTCTTTATTTATTGAATTCCCCTTGATCACGCAACCCCTACATAGCCTCTAATGATACCCTGGGTGTCCCTGATCGCTCCTCTTCTAGTTCATCATGCTTTTCTCAATTCTCCACAATTTCCTTACCCTCTATCATATATAGTTGGAGCTGCTTTTTCTTGCATTTATGTCCAGAGCTATATTTCTCATCACATCAGAAATAGACTCTTCTAACCCTTTTGTCATTTAACTCTTTGTTGTTCCATGTTTTCATGCCTCGCAAGTTTTGTTTATATTTGGGCTTATTCGGGTGTCTTTGCTATGATAGAGTGCGAAGTAGACCACCTTATGAGTTGTTTTCGATAGGAAAAATATTTAAACTTAACCCTTTGTGTGATGGGCTAACTCCCCCTATCGATTGTCTTGAGACTTTGGCCCCTTCACTAAAATATATCAATAAACTAGCGATGACAATAACTTTCTATTTTCAGGCTAGAGAGAATCCTTATTGGAGAGTTTGAGAGTCCATCATTTTAATTGTTAATTCTAGCTCCGTTATAAGTCCCTTTAGAAAGAAAACAACAAGATAACCTTCTGGACGCATCAACTTGTTAGAGTATTTTTCAAATCGTGCACAATACTCCATCATCGAGCTTTCCTGTTTGAACTCCGTCAAATCCCTAATTGACTTTGCTGTGTCTAGTTTCTATTGCTTTTAATTTCCTTCATATCTTGATTTGGTTACAAATCCTTGTGTTTTAATCCAAATGTGAGATAAATTGAGTGGAAATGGTATGAATATTGCATGAATGTTAATTGGATTATTTTATGAATTTTGCATATAGGTTGAAGGGAACGTTATGCAAATTTTGCATGGAAAGAGAAACTAAAAATTAAAAAAGGGAAAGAAAAGAAAAGTAGTGACAAATGTCACCACCTTAAAGGTGGTGTGACTAATATTTAATTAATGTTAGTCACAGTGGTGATTTGCTATGTCACCACCATGCATGACTAGTCACCCTGTGCAAATTCTTTGACACTAACTTTGAGTCTGACATGTACAGGGTTGACGACGTAACAACCCTATAATCCTAAACCTAGAGTCAGGCTATTAATAAAATAGGAAGGATGCAGGAAAAGGGGGGCAAGAGTCATACACAAAAAACCCTAGAGACACGTCTTTCATTAGGGACACTACATACTCATTCGGGAATAACAGAGAGATAGAGAGAGAAGAGAAAAACAAAGAAAGGAAACAAAGTGAGTCAAGAAGAAGAGCAAAATAGTAGAAAAGTAGCAAGAGCTGGAGCTAAATTCTATTCAACCTGAGTGAACATTTGTCTGGGTGAGAAGCTGAAGCTGAAGCAGAAGGCGAGACCCAAAGCTGGAAGCTTGAGAGGAACTGGAGATCTCCATCACTCTTCATCCAATGATTTGTTTGCCTATTCTATTCCATATTTGTTGCTTTGTTTCTTTCATTTTACTGTCTGTTATTAGCTGACTTATACTCTTATTAGTTTAACTGACTGTTATTTGTTTTCTTTTGATAGCCATTTGGTATTCACTGTTTTACTATTGCTTTAATACTTTTTTTGATAGTAATATGAAATTAAAGTGTTTAATGATGATGAATATTGTGATATCCGTGATGGGCTGATCTCTTTTCTTGAGAATTAATGTAGCTATTTAGTTGATTATGCATGAATGGGTTACAAATTTGTTGTCTTATTTATTATTGTGGTTTCTGAACTGAATGAATGTAATAGAATGGCCAAACCTTGCATCATTTTAGTGTTAAATGAAGATTCAAGAGATAAGGTTTAATACGGATTAAGAAACTATGGATACTTAGGTTAAGAACTAGAAATATATTAACTTAAGTGGTGTTTTCATAATTAATTCGGATAATAACTTGTTGAATACAAAATTTAGAATAGTTTATTATTCGAATCAATTTATAACCTAACTATTAATTTTAATAAGACACAATCCAATCTTTTCCCTTAATCATGCATAAAAGATTAAATTGGTGATATTAATTTTCGAGGGTTTTTCCACTTCGATTAATTTATTTTTCTTTTCTCCCAATTGATTTCGTTTACTTTTCAATTTAATTTCGTTATTTTTCTTTGAAGCTTTCACTAAAAAATCAGGATAGAATGTCTAGGAATACATTGTTCTTATTTTTATTTTTAATTCAAGATTCATTTAAGTTGACCAATTTCACCTCCGTGGGAGACAGACCCTGTGTTATCAACTACAACTACCTCATATACTTGCAAGTAGGATAGTCTAGGTATTTTTAGAACTTTTTTGGTATAACAAGTTTTTGTTGTCATTGTCAGGGAGGTGTTTAGTGTTTTGAACTTGAATTAATTTTGATTATTTTTGTTTGCTAAAGTGATTTTGATTGCTTCATCGATTGTTTTGTCCATTCATGCATACACTTTTATCGTGTTATTTCATTAAGTTATTTTAACAATTTTCTTCTTAATTCACTGTTATTTTTATTTAGTTTATACAAGGGAGGAGGTCTCAGGAAGGTGAACTCGTTGCCTTTATTGACAATGTACCTCGAATAAGAGAACTTCCAAGGGATTTTGAAGACAATCTAGAAGGACCCAAACCAGAATATCAAAAGATGGGTGAAAGGCAACTAGTAATGAAGGAGCTAGACCAATAATTGGTATTGCTATTTCATACATTCGTCTGGGAGAGGCAACCTAAAACTCTGAGTTGAAGAATATCCACTAAAACATGCTGCCATCTTTCTATGGGGTTCCCAATGAAGACTTTTTAAACTGCATTTGGGAATTTTATATCACTCTCCAGACGTTCCCGTTGGATGGCCTAAATGAAAATCAACTAAGGATAAGGTGCTTCCCATACACATTGAAGGATCGGGCCAAAGCATGGCTAATAACCTTCCATCTGGTTCGTTGACTACATGGGAAGAGGTGTATAATAAGTTCATAGGAAAGTTCTATTCCCATCAAAAGACTTTTATCTTGTGGACAAGGATAGCTACCTTCACTCAGATGGAGGTAGAGTCATTCCATGAGGCATGGAAATGCTTCAAACTCCCAATCATTCAGTGCCCACACCATCATTTTCCACTCCATGTGCAAAACTGGTTCTTTTATGATGGACTGACACAACAATGTCAGTATACGATGGACAATGTAGTAGTAGGAGTTGTAGGAGAGAAGATTGCAGAAGACACATATGAGATTTTTTAAATGTTAGAGCCCAATTCTCAACAGAGGGAGAAGAGCTGGAGTTCATGAAGTGCGCTCAAATCAAGAAATGACTATGCAATTAGCGGAGCTCACAAAGTATGTGAAGATGCTAACCATGAGACAATCTCAAGATGCTTCGAGTCATGAGGTATATGGTATCTGTGGAACTTTTAGTCATAGGACTAATATTTGTTTGTATTCTTTTGAATCTTTTACAGGTAGGAAGAACAAACAAACACCTACATCCCTAGTTGGAGAAATCATTCCAATTTCTCTTAGAAGTCCAATAACCCACCAATGCAGCCTCAACCACCATATCATAATTTTCAAAGGCACAATTAGTTCCAAGGGCAATCTTCAAGTTAGAAAATACCAAGAAAGACTTTTTTTTAGGAAAGGCTGAATGCGTTCATTCAAGCAACTGCTCAGAATCAAGAGATGAATAATAAGAGATTTGATTCATTAGAAGCTTCTGTAAAGAGGGTTGAGACTTAAATAGGGCAAATGGCTACTCAATTGCAAGACAATCAAAAAGGAAAGCCGCCCAGTTAACCTGAACAAACCAAGGCTGTTATGATTCTTAAAAGTGGTAAGGTGATTGATAATCATGTTTAGATTTCTTCTAACATGTTTAATGTAGGTAATTAAGAAGAGGAGAACCTCGTAAAAGGAAAAGATGGGCAAAACGAAGAGAGTGATGGGAACGACTCTTTAAGTCACATTTAGAGAGGTAAAAAACTCAAGCATGTAACCAATGGTGATGAAGGAACAAGATTGCATAGGGCAATCGATCCTTATAAACCACCAATTCCATATCCAAACTATTGTAAAGACTCAAAATAAGATGAGTAATTTTCTGATCTCTATAGCATGCTTTCTAAAGTTAATGTTAACCTGACATTTTTAGATGTGATCAGGAACATTCCAATTTATGTGAAGTTCTTCAAGGAACTTAACACCAAAAAATGAAAGTTTGCACTATATGAAAAGGTGATAGTTTCTAAAGTAGCAAACGCAGTCCTTCAACATCAATGACCTCCCAAATTGAAAGATCTATGGAATTTCATCGTGAAGATAATAATGGGTAATAGTGGGGAGGATAAGGATATGATTGACCTAGGAGCAAGTATAAACCTAATGCCTCATTCTGTTTATGTGAAATTAGATCTAGAACAATTAAGACCTACTAACATGTGATTGCCATTAGCTGATACGTCAATCCATTATCCAAAAGGAATAATGGAAGATATGTTGGTGAAGGATGGAGGATTGATTGTACCTATTGACTTTGTGGTTTTAGATATGGGGAAAATAAAGGAACAAGAGAAGGAGGACATCATACTCCTTGAGAGACCTTTTATGGCCACCACCAACACTTTAATTAACGTGAAAAATGGGAAATTGACCATGACTGTCTTAGGAGAAATAGTATTTTTTCGATCTTTAATGTTAAACTTATCCCTACTACTACTATTTATGAGGAGTGTTCTCTTGTTGATTAGATTAATGTTGTCGATTTTGATTTTGCCTTACAGGAGGAAGAAGCGAGGGAGTTAGACTTAGTTGAAGAGTTTGACAAGTACTGCCAGTTGTTAGATAGTGTTACAAGAGTAGAGTTTGGCAAATTCTTATATACAACCTCCAATGAAGAGAATATTGCAACCCAATATGTGTTTTTAGGTGAAAGGGAAACATATTTAGCCATTATTGCATCTACTTTCGATGTTGATCAAGAAGAAAGAACTCTGAGTGAGATAAAAAGATTGAAAAAGGCCATAGGGTGGAGTTTGAGTGACATTAAGGGAATTAGTCCCTCCATGTGGATGCATAGGATTATCTTAGAAGAAGGGGTTAAACTAGTGAGAGAGACCCAAAGAAGACTTAATCCTAATATGTGGGAGGTAATTAAGAAGGAAGTTTTGAAATTACTTAATGAGGGAGTGATTTATCCAATTACAGATAATGAGTGGGTGAGCCCAGTGCATATGACTCCAAAAAAATCAGGCATTACTGTTGTTCGAAATGATAAGAATGAGTTAATACCTACTAAGACCACCATTAGATGGAGAATGTGTATTGATTACAAGAAACTAAATGCAACAACCAAAAGGACCATTTCCTCTCGCTTTTATTGATTAAATGTTGGATAAACTTTCTAGACATAAGTTTTAATGTTTTCTTGATGGTTTTTCAAGTTATTACCAAATCTTGATTGCTCCCAAAGACTAAGCAAAGATGACATTCACTTGTCTATTTAGGACATTCGCTTTTGGTATGTTGGTCCCGGGTCCCGATTCCCATCCCTAGGTGGCCCCTCGGGGTCACCGAGTAAGGAGCGCATGAAGGAATAAACAGAAACATGCAAAAATATAAAGGAACCTGCAGCGGGAAGAGGAGGCCTCGCCGCGGCGAGCGCCTCGCTGAAATGGTTCGTCGTGGCGAACTCGCGGTTATGCGCCGCGACGAGCGACCAGCATCACACCGCGGTGAATATCCAAGGGATGCGCCGCGGCGAGCTCCCAAAAAAAAAGTTGAATCCGTTCCCAACATCTATGAAATTTCAAACTCACACATACATTCTAATACATTCTATCATATACAAATTCATTCTAGCTATGAGTTAAACACCCCCATAAATGAAGGAACTTCAAGTCATTACAATTAGAAGAAATTGAACAAGCATTATTAACATAGCACAATACAGATCAAAGTTTAAACTCCAAAATACAAAAAGATGCTAAATGATGATATGCTTAGAAAGCTAACCAAAAGCACTAACTTAGTACAAAAGCTTCTAACTATCTTGGAGTTTCCGATGCCTTGCAAGGATCACGATCTTCTTGTTTTACACCTGAGGAGTGGGAGATAATAGGGTGAGCTGCGAAGCTCAATGGCTTATACATTTATAGCCATTGGCAATGAGCCACACATTCAAGCATATGTATATAAGTATATAGCAAGACAACCTGTAACAATTTATGAAAAAAAATCTTACAACCATCACAAGAATATGTCATGATATTTTGAGTGCACAACATAGCAATTTATTATGCATCAAACCTAACAAATCAATAATGAAATGCACAACAAATGGCTCAAGAGTTTCATGGAACAAAACGGATAAACCGAAGTTTATACCGTAAACAAAACGAGTCCGATTTCTCAGGATCTCGTGGCCTCAAGAGGGCAGCCGGGAGAAGACTATACGTCGACGTGCACGTGAGTAACGAAATGTTCCTCTCTCACCCAAACAAAGCACATATTCATTCATTTCATGCTCAGCCATTTTATTAAAAGCTTTCATACTTTTCATCCATACAAAATGCCATAATGATTTTCAAGGCAATTCATAATCTCAATCACAATGCAATTTCAATAATATCAATGCCACACACACACATGCAAGCAAGAAAGACAATTTGCCCATACACACAACAATCATAAATATATTACCCACCTAATGTCGCTTGATAATCCAAGCTCACTGTTGTCCTTCCTCTTGTGATTGGAACAGGTCGGCTTGGTTTCCTATAACAACCCAAGTTCCCATTCGAACAACATTCAAAAGAAATATTCAATAAGCTTCGGAAAGCAAAAGTACTAACGCTAAAAATCTATACTCAACTTCCATCTAAATTTTCAGATCTTTAGAGGCTAATTCCAAACTTCCTTTCTTCATGAAACTTGTATCCCTATGGCTCTAGTTCACAATGAATCAGAAATCACCTCATTTGGACATCTACAGCAAAAGTTATGTCCAAAATACCAAAATACGTCTGTGCTGAAAAACTGGGGCTCGCCGCGGGGTGCACCCTTATGTGCACCGCGACGTGCACACCTTGTGTGGGCGTGCTAATGAGCACTTCGCAACGTGCGGGTCTAGAAACGCCTCCGAACTCGATTTTTCCTACATTTTTCAACCACAATCCTCCCATTTTGCAAATGCAACACATCTAAACCTTAAGTCATGTCTTATACTTCATTTCTAACTCATTACAATCTTAAAATCAGTCACAAAATCATCAACCCAAAGGATTCTAACCATTTTTTCCCTAAACTTCTAAACAACCGATTCCAACTCATGCAACCTATTTTAGGGTTTCATCTAACCAAAACAAGATGAAAAGAAGCTAAACTTACCAGGAAATGTTTCAAATCTGTCAAAAACCTCTAGGAACAAAAAGCCCTATTTTCTCTTCTTCTTCCTCACCAACGACACTCTCCTTCCTTCTTCTCTTCTTACTTTTTCCTTCTTTTCCTTCAAATTCTTTCTCTTAAGTCTAAATGGAAGCACAAGGACCAAAATACCCCTCCTTGTAAAGCCTTAACCTCTCCAACTTAGTGATCTTCCCAAATTGCCCTCAAACATTTTTACCCTTTCATTCTCATTTATACCACATTATACTCACTTAATCTAGATTCTCCACTAATACATCCAATTTAATCAAACTAAGTCATAAGTAACACAATTAACACAATTCATACTTAATGACATAATAAAAAAAATTCGGGGCTCAAAACTTTCAATGTCTCGTCACCTTTCAACCATATATCACATGTATCATTAAAGGCATTAGTTCTAATTAGATGTGATGTTATGACATTTGAACCTTTCAAATTCCTTCTTACTCTCATTACTTATCTTGAGAATCATTCTCCTATAAGTATACATTGAATCATACAATTTATTCAATGAATCTATAAGATTATATTCAACTATTTGGATACCTCATAACACTTTATTAGTCAATTTAGCTCTAAACTAAACGGATAATATACGCGTCAACTAAGATTCACATCCTTAAATCATTAGCTTTACTTACTTCAAAGACTTAGCGTTTCATATCTAATATGAAATCTTACTAATTGATTTAATTGGAACTATAGAAAGTAAGTCATTTTA
>JANIHY010000009.1:14366404-14377883 GCA_027479065.1 Erythroxylum brevipes
AACACCCTCATAGTGTTTGAATAGGCTTAGTATTGATATGTAATTCAGTATTATATGTATGTTTTAATTATTGAACTAATTTTTATTTATACTGAGTTATTTGATTTAATGGTCGGTCAATTACGTTTACTGAGTAAACAACTTAACCCTTGCCGTTATATTTTTTTTATAGGAGATAGAGAAATTCTCGATAACTCTAGTATAAGTGATTATCATAGTGAAATTTAGGTTATGCCAACAAATTAAATCGAGTAAAATTGTTTTATTGTATATATTTTTTGATGTGACAATTCGAATAGTTGTGCTAGTACATGTAGTTTTTGTAATGGTCAAACGTCACTTTTAGAAATAATGAGAATTTTGGTAATTAATGATATAATTGGGAAACTATTTGGATTAATAATTATTGAAAGGTGGTGTGTATAGTGTTTGATGTCAATTTATTAAACAGCTACAAATAAAGTATATAAAATTTAAAAGAACAAAAAAGTTGAATAAGGTTTTGTTTGGTAAGACCCTAAAATTGTAAATTGTGTAACAGAGATGGGTACGAGAGTTCAAATATAAAATGATAAGGAAGTTAAATTATCATATACAGAAATTTGATAAAATAATTTTATATATGATAGTGAACATACATTGCTGTTTCCGATTCCAAATTTATATTATCCAGCGGTGACAGAGACATGAAAATTAATCAATGATGCTTATCATTTTAAAATTTGAGGAGAAGGACATGGAACATTCGACTATCTATGCTAAAAGCCGAATACACGATTGTTAATTAGATAACATTGTATAGGTACGTCGTAATTGAGGAATGTACAAACAAAACGGCCAATACAAGCTGATGAGAGACAGAAAGAGACAACAGAATGGAACAACAGGCAAAGCAGCATCTCAGCACCCACCCGCACTTGCATGCAAGAACACCACAGAAACCTCCAATTTAATTAAGTCCAACCCACCAAGCTATCCACGCGCCTGTACTTCCAACAGTAACTCTTCGCTCCCATTTTGGCTTGTTTTGGCAATGGCGATCAGAGGAAACCATGAACTGGACTCAATCGCTACACCCATTGTTGTCAAAGTCGTTAATGCTCAGTGTTTCTCCACTGCTCTTAAACATCAACAACCATATCAATTTTCGATCTTAGAATATGTAACAAGTTCATGGACTTATGCCTAGTTGTTTCCAAGGCTTTAATCTTCCTAGATCAACTGGGACAACAAAATATGACGACGGCAACTTAGATCATGGTTTCAACAGCATTTGGAAGAAAAGTTTGAAATGAAACTTGATCAGCACCTTCATGGATGATACCTAGGTGGCGTCTTTAGCATAAACCCGTTAACCTGACATGATTTAATGCTTGTATATATAACAATCCACTTTCTTTATATCTCTGAGTCTCCATGAATCGAATGCCGCTAAATCTGATCATAAGGACCAGAAAAGACAGTACTGGAAATTGTTAATATCTTTCATAAGTACTCTTCCATCTTACAGGCAAAAAAACTGAGATAGACAAAGTAACCTTCCATGCACGTACAACTCCGATACCGAAAAAAAAAAGAGAAAAGAAAAGGTAAATTTAGAGATGAAGAGAGGTATCAACATCAGAGTTCCCAAAGCTCCTTGATGACGATGATGTGCTTGCAGATGATGCGTTTCTCCAAGAATTTGCTGGGGATTTCGTCGCTCGAGCATCTACATGCCTGCTATGCGAGTTTAACCCAAGGGACAGCAGTGACTCATCAACTGCCTGGGCTGGTCTATTTGGATCGGCCATCCCTGGTTGGAAGGTCAACTTTCCAGGCTCTAAATTCAAGCTTGGAGCGACATGACTACTACTATGATCAGACTCTGCGAATAGTTTGAGCAGCTCTTTCTCCTTTCTCTTTTCTCTCACTCTCTGCAATTCTCTAAACCTTTCTTGCAGAAGAGCAATGGAAGAGTTGGTCATGGTGGAGTCATCATTTTGGTTACCCATTGAAAAGTTTGATAGGAGGAGTTGTGAAAGGATTAAAAAAGAAAGAAAGAAAGAGTTTGATGTGTGCGTTTGGGTATAGTCAAGTTGGGTGTATATATAGTAAGGAGTATAATTTTGGTCATGTAGTATTTGATTTTATGTATTGATTGTGTCCAATAAATCTCAACCATTCATTTATGTGGATCCTATATGAGTCCTGCGTGAGTCCCATAAAATAAACAGTTAAAATTTTATAAGACAAAATAAAACAGAATAATATTGAACAAAAAATCTTTTCTCGTTTTAGTGGTATAATTGTTTGGAATCTTGGGGATGTAAACATACATCGGAGTTGGCTTAAGCCAAGCAAAGTGCAACAGGACAAGAACAGGGATCAGTTGGGTTGGTGGATGTTAAGGTAAAAGGACATTTGTAATACAGGAAAAGTGTGGAGGAGTGAAGCCAAAATGAGATTGGAGAGAAGTATTTGGAAGAGAATAAATGGTTAGGTAATGCTGTGTCTGTTTGTCGTTTGTAACTCCCGAGAAGATTTTCTTTGGAGGGACACTGGCAATTCTTATACGTGTTTTTTCAATTCTCTCCGCCTACTCTATTGCCTGTCAATATGCACAGTCTAGCCTCTTGCCCCTGAGCGAGTGAGCGTGCACTAAATGACAGTAATCAGAAGGAATAATTTTCAAAGTCTTACTTACAATTAAGGAGGAAGGAAGGAGACGAGAGAAGGTGGCGATTAGATTTTTACCAAGCCAAACAAGTCCTGACAGCTTCCGACCTTTCAGCTCATGTGGGAGACGCCAAGGCTTTGCGCTTCAGGACAAGCAAGGAATGGGTATTAGACAAAAATGTTACCAAGTCCAAGTCCATAAATTAGGCCCCGGGGAGCCTAGGCTCATTGCTTCTGTCCTTATTGGTGCAACACAAGCCTCTGGTGGTGTCACTTTAAGATTCTCAACTTCCCTCAAACATTGTGACTGAAGAAATTAAATATGTTCAGTCCAAAAACCCATTTTGTCGTTTAATCTCAAAAGTAAAACATCTCTTCATCATCAGACAGAAATGTTGAATTGCATTATTGAAAAGAATGGAATATTTGTCCCCACAATAATTATATTGTTATGTCTTCTTCCATCCTCCCCCACAATAATACTAAGTTAAAGTAAAAAAATTACCAAGAAGAAGTGGCACAAAGCTCATTAGTTGAATGATAAGCTTCCCCTCCCTTTCTTAGTTTATAATTCCCATGTTTCTATATATATATTTTTTCTACAAACAAAAGCCTTACTTGTGAAAGATTCTCATTGACTTTTTTGTTTTTTTCGTAGTTGTCGAAGAGAGTTGATTGTTAGAGATAATAGGAAAATTAGGCAGGTAGCTACCCAAGTTTCTGAAAACTTTGAGAAAGTAGAATTTGATTATACCCTAATTAGACAACGATATATCGAGTGCGTCATCGTATTGATTTAATGACATATCTATGGCTTACTCCTATTGCGGTTTTTTTTTTAATCAAAAAGAGAGAAGTACATGTTTTACATTACTAGTTGGGGAAATGAAACTCCTGATATATCCTTTACGAGGATGGATAAACAACCCACAGCGATACCCGAGATCCCATGCCAATTGTAACCCTGTAAAGACTCCCCATATTTCTGTTTCAACAACTATACAATGACCTATATTATATGCAAACCCTCCGAGCCATGCTCTCGTATTGTCTCTAATGAGTCCGCTTGCAGAAGCTCACGAGGACGATACTTTAAAAGCACCATCCGTATTAAGTTAAACCCAATTAGTTGGAGGATATCACCAACCCACAAGAGTCTCTACTCGTGTTCTTACTGATACCAATGCTCTACTTATTACTTCCTTGGCCTGTTCGATAGATTGTGCGTAATCGAACACAATTTAATGAGGGTATATAGGCCATGAAGATTGTGCATCAAAAACGGTTTTGTTTCACCAATACCATAAGAACCAACAAACTGTACCAAATATGATAGACCATCTAAACCCATGTATCAGTAAATTTTGTTGCAAATTATCGGATATCCATGTGGTGTGATTTACGTTGAAGAACTTGTCCATGGTGGCAACATTGGGGAACCATTGCCAGAGGGAACGAACTTTACATCCGTCTCGGAGGACATGCAGTACTGTTTCAGTTTCGCCACAAACCTGACAATAGGGGTCTGTTGTGAGGTTCATGAGATGGCGTTGTTGATTAGTGAGAAGTTGCCCCTTTGCCATAAGCCATATTGTGGTCCATCCCATTTCTATATTCGTGCCCATTCCCTGTCATCACTAATGTGCCACTGGTTATCGATTATACGGTGAGTAGAGTTGGTTGGAAAAATACCATTTGTGGATGCTCCCTATATCACTCAATCAGGTCCCAAAAGAGTGCTTGGAGGTAAAGTACTTGCTAACCCAAAGCGCATCAGTCTTATGGAGTAGGGACCAACCAAGTTTCGTTAGTAGAGCCGCAGTCATGACCCGGATTTTCCTGAGTCCTAGTCCTTCAGATGCTTTGGGCTTGCACACCTATTCCTAGTTAACCAACCTCGTCTTATGCTGGGCTTCTGTATCTCCCCATAAAAACTTACGGATAATCTTCTCCAAGTCATTACATAATTGGCGAGGTAGGCGGACTGTTTGCATCATGTATATAGGGAGCACTGCAAGCATGGATTGTATTAAAGTAATTCGACTGGCGAATGATAAATGTTTGGCACTCCATCCAATAAGCCTCCGCTGGAGATTATCTATGATATACTAGTATGTCTGTTTAGAGCATCGTTTGTAGATGATAGATACTCCGAGGTACTTTCCTAAGTCAATTATACTCTGAAATCCTAGTTTTCGGCTGATCACGTTAGCTAATGATCGTGAGATATTTTTAGAATAAAGCTTGACTAACGTGTTGTCCATACAACAAGCAGAATTGCTAGAGGATGTCTTGAATGTACAATACCTGATCATCTTTGATTTTAATAGAGGTGGCTCAGTGTGTTAAGAAGTCTGTGTGTGGCAGACCCTTCTTATGTAACACCTTAATTTTTTAATATATTTTAAATTTCTAAAAAGAAAAATCCTACTTAGTATACTTTTAAGGTGGTTGAGAGTTTGATGGTGTTTTTACTTTTTATCTATTCAGATATAATATATATTTGATGGTGTTTTTACATTTTAGCTCTTCAAAGATAATATATATATAATCATTTAAGCTTAATTTTGGGATTGTAGAGATTTGAGTCAAATGCTTAAGAAATTCCAGCCAAAATACGTAAATTAAAGCATAGAACTGGTGGTCACTGGTACATCAGCAAAAATGACTAGGACCGATGAGTGGAAGTCTCTTCACTTTCCAGGGACAAAGTTGGTGGCGTAAGCCCAAGCATTGTTGGCCACTGGGTCAGCCACATGATCATAGAGGTTCTCAATAGGACCCTTTCCCGTGACAATTGCCTGAACGAAGAATCCGAACATTGAGAACATGGCCAATCGACCATTCTTAATTTCCTTCACCTTCAACTCCGCAAATGCCTCAGGATCGTCAGCCAATCCTAGAGGGTCAAAAGCACCACCAGGGTAAATTGGGTCGAGTCCTTCACCGAGCGGTCCTCCACCAACTCTGTAACCTTCGACGAAACCCATGAGCACAACCTGACATGCCCAAATAGCAAGAATGCTCTGAGCGTGGATCAGGTTGGGATTGCCAAGGTAGTCAAGACCACCTTCTGAGAAGATTTGTGCACCAGCCTTGAACCAAACTGCCTCACCAAACTGGACACCGTTCTTTGAGAGGATTTCAGGGAAGACACAACCAAGAGCCCCCAGCATTGCCCACCTGCAGTGAATGACCTCAAGCTCACGGTTCTTGGCGAATGTCTCAGGGTCTGCTGATAAACCAGCAGTGTCCCATCCATAGTCACCTGGGAATTCACCAGTCAGGTACGATGGGGTTTGTTCAGAGAAAGGTCCCAAGTACTTCGGACGGTCTGGGCCATACCTGTTTGACAAGTTATACTCATCATTGCAGAGTGAAAACATACGTCTTCTGGAATTTATTCAGACACGTATCAAATGCCTAAAGTTTCCACCAGAAATTCTACTTGTTCTCTCTGTTTTTTTTTCCCTCCCCTAGCTACCAATTTTAGAGGAGTAACTTCTCTGTCAGGTATCTACTATGGAGAGACGTAAACTTCTACTTGTTGGTTACGATTGAAGATCTATCCAAAGCTGACTTTAATCCACTGTTTATGCCTATTTATAGCCAGAAACATGAATTTCTTAAGCCTCTCATATCATTGACCTCTACGAAATCTGGATTAATGATGTGGTAATGGTAGAAGTGTGTATGGATAAATACACAAAAAGTCCAATGATTTAAAACTCTCAACACAGTCATTCGACCTCATCGAAAGCATGTGACTACGCATAAGCAATTAAAGATAAGCATAACTATTCAGTATGAAGAGCAAAGCAGTAACCAGATCTCAGAAAGGTGTGATCTTCACAAGATTCGAGTGAACTTACCAAATGCTTTCAGGAACACTTTTCACGGTCCTTCGCATGGCGACACGGCCACCTCCGAAGGAACCAACCTTGCGGCAAAGCTCATTTGCCTGCTTCAAGGCTGTCTGGCCAGAAAAAGCAGATTGTTGGATAGCAGAGGTTGCCATGTCCAGCTAACTGAGACGGATGCAAGCGCAACTATAGTTTTAGTTTCAGTTCAAACTATGCTTCTGTGACTGTAATCAAAAAGCATGGGAAATGAGAGTTATATTGGACATAAGAAGATGCTGTGGATCAGGAAATCTACACATCAGCAACATCCCATTGGTTAATGGATTGAGAAATGGATTTCGATGCAGATATTTTGGGCGGGGTAGAGGCTCTACGTACGCCATGTAAGCTTCCAAGATCTTGTTGGTGGGATGTTTTCCTTGGGGGAATACAAGCCACATATTTTCTTTTGGATTGTTAACGAAGCCACTACGACAGAAATCTACTGAAATGCCAAGTTGAATCTCAGATTTCGATTGTCGAAATCTCAATGCCCCTCGTAATTAGAAATTGGATTGTTTTTAGTAAATCAAAAGGACATGGTATGGATGCCTAGATCTTGACGGATACGAAGATAATCTTGTTCCTGTGCATTCAAATGACAATTTATAGCTGTCTGGAGTGAAAAGATGAAACCTTTCGAATTGTGGCAGTCGATTATGTTATCTTAAAATAATGTCTTAAGTTTGGACCGGCATGGGCTCTTGCACTCTTATTATGTACCCAACAAGAAATAGATAGATACACAATCTAATACATGAGTTAACAAGAGGTCGTGTGGTGAAGAGACGAGAATAAGAGTTACATAGCCATGTCTCAATATTAGCATGAGATTATTTAGTTTTAATTTTTCCTCCTTTTAACTGTTATTTTTGTACTTGTAAGGATGATTTATGGCCAATACTTTTATACCTATATTAGATGAAACCTTCGTAGCTTTTTATATTTCTTGATTCAATTTCAGTAAAGGGTTATATACTTAAGAATTATATCTCAGTCTTAATGGTGAGCTTGGGTTTGATTTGATTTACATATAGATATAGTCCACAAAACTCATTTGTAAATTATCTTTGACACATATATTAAGAATTGAAGGGAGAAAGTAGACTTACATAATCCTTTTGGTAATAAAATAACATTTTATGAAATTTCAGAGAAGCTAATATAGTCCGAGAGAAGTTAATCATATAGATAGATTATTTAACCTATTTATAAACATGTAATTGACATCGAAAGGTGGCTAATCATTACCCTAAGACACCTCACCAATCCAAACAATAGAATTCTTATAATTGAAAAGTATATAAGATAAAGTTAGAGTTAAATCTAGTTTATGTATTTCTTTATATTAATATTCTATTTAATTATTGTATAGTGTTCTTGTGGTAAACTAATGAGTATTAATTTAGTTTTAAATTAATTAATCAATTAGTCACCTTCGTTATTGGTTAGGTAATAGTATGGGGACTAAATCACTAATTGTTAGCTCCTTGTAGAACCAAACTCTACTAACACTTACTAATATAAAATAATAAGTACACTTATCTAAGTTAAGTATTAGAATAGTAGGGAATAATTTTAACTTATCATAGATCACCTAAAATATAGAGGCATAACCTCTTCCAAGACTTTCTAACTTAACAACTTAGTTGCTAGATGATAATGCGTCTTCCAACACTTCTCTCCCTACTGGGATTCATTAATTTTGGATTCTAACTAATTTCTATATCCTATTAATTATTCCTTAAGAATACATCCTTATATACCTAAGAGTGATGGAAATAGTCTATGTAAATGAGGTAATTATGTCTTAGATGTGAGGTAACGACCTCAATCCTATAAGGTAACTCGTCTTCTATATAGAAATATAGTTTCTTCCAAAACTTGCCCATTTACACCTAGTTACAAAAATGTGATAGTTTTAAGCTTATAAAGTACTTATCTTCCCTCCAAACCTCACAAATTTTAAGCTTCCCTAAATCTAAAATACCACCAATCACTTCCTAATAACACACACCCTTATATATGTCAAAAAAAGTATGATTGGTTTAGGTGGGTGAAGTAATTATGCCTTAAAAGTGAAGCAATTTCTTTATAAAGTGAGACAACTAACTTGGAATACTAAAGCATAACCTAATCCAAAATTTCTCCCACTTATGCACACTTGCTCAATGATCATTTTTTGTCTTTTTTAAATCTTCTCTCCCTCTTGACACTCATTAACTTTGGTCCCATTTAATTATCAGATACCACCAATTACTCCCTTTATACATGCTATTTGATGCATAAGAGCGTGCATATAGTTTAGGTGGATAAGTTAATTTTGGCTTCAAGTTGAAGAAAATACTTTAATAGAGTGAGACAACCTACTTCGAACATGAAAGCATAACCTCTTCCAAAACTTTTGAATTTGTTATCCAATTACTTCATGATCATTTTAGACTTCTTCTAATACTTCTTTTCATATCAGGACATATTAATTCTTTACCCAAACTATTTTTCTAGTACCACCTATCATTTTTAAAAGCACTTTTAGATGTTTACAAGTGATGCAACAAGTTTAAGTGAGTGGGACAATCGTGTCTTAGAGGTGAGACAATTTATCCAATCTAAAGAGGCAACTCACCTAGAAGATAGAAGAAAAATCTCTTCCTAAATTTTTCAAACTTACTAACCTCTTGTTAGGTGATCATTTTAGGCCTCTTCCAACACTTCTCTTTCTATTAGAATCTAATAATTTTATATTCCAACTAATTTCAAAATATCACAAATCATTTTCTATTAACATACGCTTAAAGATGAGACAAATATATTTTGAAGATGAAACAATTACCTCTGTCTCACAAAACAACTTTTTTGAGATGCAAATATAACTTCTTCCAAAACTTTTCCATTTAATACACTTAATATTATATGAATACCTGTTAAAAAGCTTTGATTTTTGTTTTTTCAATAATCTAAATTTGACATTTTTTCTTTCTTGACGTTTGAGTCACTTCGTGTAAGGAACGAATTCAGAAAATGAGAATTGCTAGATGTGTGTCCAGCATTGTTGGGTCAGTAGTGAATGTGATTCATATCCCTCTACAAAAATGTGGATTCTGTGAAAGAAATTTGGCCTTCGGCTACTTAATTTGATTAATATTTGTTTCCAGTTTCTGTCATCTTTACTTCACAAGGTTTGTTGGCCTTTTAGTCACTATTGTAGGCCTCCATTTTTCTCGTTTTTGCTGCAACTTTTTTAGTGCACGTGTTGTTACGTTTTTTTTATGGTTTTTCCTTTGATTTTGCACTTTAAACCGTATTATGGGTAGACAAAAATATTAGTACTTTGATGTGTTAAATAATGGTAATTACTTAGTTATATGTGACTGTCTTCTTTATCAAGGTCATAACTTGGCCTTTAGTTGCCATTCTCATTCAAATTGTTAGATCTTTGTGTTTGTTAGATCAATGATAAAGGTCTTAGTAATCACTAGATGCTTTCCTCTAACCTCTCACTATAAACTTTACCCTTCTTGCCCTTCTTCTCCTCCGACAACTGACTAGGTAAGACAACTTCTATCTAAAGTGGGGGTCTCCCCAATGGCCAACCTTCCTTAGGCAGTTGTGGAAACGGGTGAGTCCTTACTAGTATGGGAAGAATTCCCTGCCTTATCTAGCGAGACACTACTACAAGGCACTGCATCTGATGCGCGCATGGACAGAGATTAATCTTGATATAATTTAGCAGCCTGAAGACAAACTAAATACACAAGGTTTTTGATGCTTTTCTAGACCTCAAGGATCGTTATTGTCCAAGCAACCTAGGCCAAGCAATAATCCAAGAAAATTTAACCAAAAAAATACACTACAATTGAAATTAATTGATAAGTAAAATTAAGGTTCGTAGAACAAAAAGAACATGAAGAAAACTCCTCTTAAAGCTCTCAAATTATCAAAGTGTATTATCCTAAAATTAATGTCAAGGCAACTATTTATAGTTGCCAAAATAACTCGAAATTGGGTGAACATCCCTAACTTAAATAGGTAAAATAACACTATTCGAATCGTCCTAAAAATAGTAAGAAAAAACAACCTAAAGCAAAAGAGGCCAAGTGATGTGTCTAGTCTGGCACGCCTAGTGTGAGCGCCTGGGCCTGCTGAGCGCTGGCATATGCACCTAGTGTGCACACCCGTCAAAGGCTATTTGGGCCCAGAACTTGGCTCCAACTATCAAACTGAAGCTGCAACTGAGAATCTTGATTCTTCCAGAGTCCATTATCAACCAGGCGAGCCACGAATGAATTTAATGCAGCCTTGAATCTTTTAAACCTAGTCCGACTTGCAGGGCTAGGAAGCAACATCAAGTCTCGATTAGCACCGCGTTGATCTCAGTGTTTGTCGATATATCTGTCATATGTCGCCTTGCTCACATCAGCCCCTCCTTCATCGAAAAGGTTCATCCTCGAGTCTGCATCCATATCCAATGGAGACAAGTCAGTAAAATTAAAAGTAGTGAACACATTGTATTCACCTGGCAAGTCAATTTTATAGGTGTTATTATCGATCCTTTCCAATACTTGAAAAGGACCATCTCCTTGCGGATCAAGCTTGGATGCCTATGGTTAAGAAACCCCTCCTTATGAAGATGTAACCAAACCTAATTGTCGGGTTCGAAGATCACCTCCTTGCATCCTCTGTTGGCTTGGCGTGCATAAACCTCATTTTTGCTGCCTTTTTGTCGGGTCATAACCATTTGCCTTAGCCAGTTGATGGTTCTTTTTCTGTTCCATCTCCACTACAGAGTAGTATTATTTACCAACCCCATTTATTCTGTCGTTGGGATTGGTTTTTGTTTGTATATTCCATTCCACTGGGAGGGTGACATCAGAAGTAGGATCGTCGAACGGATAGCAGCATCGCATTGAGAATTGACT
>JANIHY010000009.1:14479606-14501399 GCA_027479065.1 Erythroxylum brevipes
TATTTATTCATAAAGTCTGTACATGACTATGAACAAAATGCGCTAAAGGGGATTGCCTTTAGGGCACTACTCTAACAGTCATCACAGACAATACATTTTTACAGACGATATGACTTCATCATAGATGATATGATATCATCACAGATGATATATTTTTACAAACGATATGACGTCATCACAGACGATCATCATAAACGATATGACGTCATTTCAGATGATACATTCTATACTCCTGAGCATCTCCCCTTATAAGGACTATAACTTTCAACTCCGATGTCAAAAAAGTACATACTTTATACCTTTAAAGCTAAAAGAAATACCTACAACTATTTAGAGACACCTTTCTCTAATTCAACCTAGATCAATCCAGAATTTTCCTCGAATTCAGAACACGAATTTTACATTCATCCACTAATGTAATACACCCAGTTCTCAACTTCATAACAGATTTTTAGATTTTTAGATATAGAATTTGAATTCGATGTCTTCATAAGAAATGTATCCATATATTTCTAGTTTACTCAAAACTAAGAATCATCTCATTTGGATAACTAAAGAAAAAGTTGTGGCTAAAAGACTGAAGCATACTCAGTGAACATTTTCCAGATCAACTACTAATTTTGTTTCCAAATCTTTCCTAATCACTACTCATACCAAGATCACTCTTTCGACTCTCTCTACTTCTCATTTTCAATAAAACTACATTTAAAATCAATTATACCCGGAAGTTATCAATGAATGCATGTATAATTATTTTTATGTGCAAGGATTCATTATTTATGTGCATATATGCTAACATTATGCATGAGTAAGAAAATGCATTCCCTTAATCTCTTTTTGAGCTCACATGTACCAAATTTTTAAGTTCTAACCCTTAGTATGGGAACGAGATGTTACAATTTAGGTGCTTCCATATATGTCATGCCATATGATGTTTATAAATCTTTAAATGTTGGACCTCTTAAAGAAACTAATGTAGTGATTCAATTAGTGGATCGCTTAAATGCTTACCCAAAGGGTTTGTTAGAAGACATTTTGGTTCAAGTAGAGAATATGCTTTTTTTGGCTGATTTTTATATTTTGCAGATGGGCACCGATGATACATCTTTTTCCACTCCAATTTTATTTGGAAGATCATTCTTGAAAACCACCAGAACAAAAATAGATGTTTATGATGAATCATTAACTATGGAATTTGAGGGTGAATTAATTAAGTTCAATATATACAATACCATGAAAATTTTGGATGATGAACAACCTATTGTTTTTATAAATTTTATTGACACTTGGATGCAGGAAAATTTGATTTTGCAGGACAAAGATGACCTTGAAATAATCTTGGAAATGGAAAATACATCACGATGGCAAGGAAGCCAAGAATCGGTTTTTGCCCAATGATCAAATGGAAACACAATTGCGCAAAATGGAGACCATCGAACCAATATTCTAGCAGCTGCTGTACGTGGAGATGTCTAGAAGTAATGACAAATTGTTGCTGTCATTAGTCAAGCCACCAACGAGGAATTGAAGAGCTTGCTTAGTTATTTGAAATATATCTTTTTAGGTGAGCAAGATACATTGCCTCTTCTTATTTCTAATCAACTTATGGTTTTGCAGGAAAGCCAACTGATTAATGTGTTAAAGGAGAATAAGGAAGCTTTCGGTTAGATAGTGGCTGATTTGAAGGATATTAGTCCCATTATTTGCATGCACTGATTTTTGATGGAAGATGAATCGAAGGAGGTGAGACAACCCCAACGTCGTCTAAATCCACCCATGATGGAAGTGGTGAAGAAAGAAATTTTAAAGCTACTTGATGTTGACATTATTTATCCAATTTCGTATAGCAATTGGGTAAGTCCGGTCCAGGTAGTTAAAAAAAAACTGGGGTAACTGTGGTTGAAAATAGTGATGGTGAGTTAATACCAACTTGTGTTCAAAATGGTTGGAGAGTTTGCATAGATTATAGGAAGCTTAATTCGGTTACTAGAAAAGATCATTTTTCACTTTCATTTATCGATCAAATGCTTGAAAGACTTGTAAGTAAATCTTACTATTGTTGTTTAGATGGCTATTTAGGATACTACCAAATTTTGGTAGCATCCAAGGATCAAGAGAAAGCAACCTTCATATGTCCATTTGGTGCCTTTGCTTACCGAAGAATGCCATTTGGATTGTGTAACGTACCAGCGAAAGGTGTACGATAAGTATTTTCTCTAATGTTGTGAAAAATTGCATGAAAATTTATATGGATGATTTCACAGTCTATGGAGAGTCGTTTGAAACATACATTGTCAATCTTGAAAAAGTGCTTAAACATTGCATTGAAACTAATGTGGTTTTGAATTATGAAAAGTGTCATTTTATGGTTGATCAAGGCATAATTTTGGGTCATAATGTCTCTACTGAGGGAATTGAAGTCGATAAGGCTAAGATAGATGTTATTCGATCTTTATCTTATCCCATAATTGTGCAAGAAGTACATTTTTTTCTTGGTCACGCAAGAATTTATCAATTATCTATCAAGGACTTCTTCAAAATTACGCTACCTATGTGCAGACTATTTCAAAAAGATGTGAAGTTTGATTTTGTCTAGCTATGCAAAAGTGTATTTGATGAACTCAAGGAACGACTCACTATGGCTTCGATTATTCAGCCACCAAAATGGGACATGCCATTTGAGTTGATGTGCAATGCTTCGAATTATGTAATTGGCGTCGTGCTGGCTCAAAAAGTGAAAAAGGTACCTCATGTTTAAGGTCAAAAATTGGATAAGGTACCTCATAGAAACGACGTCGTTTTGCCCCCAAAGCAGAACGATTTAAGTAAGCCTTCCATGACGTTTTCTTCAATAAAACGTCATCGTTTCTATTTTGCGACGTTTTATTGAAGAAAAGTCACAGAAAGTGTGATAAATCTGTGACATTTTATTTTTTAAAAAAACTTAGCGAATTGTATATATTTGTTGTAGTATAAAAACGTATTAAAGACAAAGCGTGTGTGCTATGCATGGAGCTTGAGGAAACCCGTAACCATTTGTTCTTCACTTACTGTTACTTTAAAGTAGTCTAAGGAAGAACTCAACACTTGATGAACCTAGAGAACGATACATATGAAATGTGCATCTACGTTAAATTGCTTTATATCTCTATCTAGGCCTGGACAACCGAACGTGGTACTGCTCAAGGCTGGTTTTGCGACAACAATTCATCCGCTATGGAAGGAAAGGAACAAGCGCCTGTATTGGGGACAAACTACACACAAGTATCACGTAGCAAACATAATTCTCAATTGGCTACGAGCAGCGATACTTGCTAAGAACGTGGAGAATCAACTCACCCAGGACATCAAACACAAATGACGTTTATAGTTAGACGATTCTGTTACCTTTTGTTCGGAGAAATTGATGATCCCTCACCTGTTTGTAAATTGAAATTTAGTTGGGTTAGTTGTCTTAACATGAAGCTCACTGTAATGGTGTAAAAGTTGTTTTAAAAGGCCATAAAGCATCATCTGGAAGGGATAAGACAAATAGCTTTTATTCACAGAATTGGTTTTTTCTTACCTTTAATATTATAAAATTCAGAATTCCATATTCAAGTGAAGTATGATTCTGTTGGCGATAAAGATAGTGCTCTCTGATTCCTTATAATGTGAAAAGGAGCACACTTCATTTCCTCGTCACAGACTCACAGTAGGCTATATGATCCCATCAGTTAGTTAACCCCAATGACAACATCCAACTATTGGTACAAAATTTAACTTGAAGATCAACTCAGAGAAAACTCCATGGCATCATACCTGAGACGCCATCACTCCATCGGTGTATGACCATCTTCAGCTTTCACATCGTTTAGACTACCTAACATAATTGAAGTTAGCATTAGCTTCCCAGCATCTGGAAAATCTTTGTGTTGCATTAATATTGCTTCTACAGAAACATCCAAATGCTTCAATGTTGAAAACTCTGCACTTTCTTTTCTCAGCGGCAACACCTCGTCAAAGCCTTCGTCAATGGTTTCTGCTTCAGGTCCATAACATCTGCGTGAAGCCTGGAAGAGTACAGTATCCCTCAGTTGCTGCAGGGTTTCATCATCACTCCACCCTTCATCTCTACATGCCTGCTGGAGCTGTCCCCAATCATCCTGATCAGCGGCATTCTTCCAGCATTCCTCCAGAAGGTTCCTGTGGCTTTTGCGATAAGAAGAGCTGGTCCATGCAAATACTTCAAAGGCCCGCAAAGCAAGCTCAGGGTTCTGAGATTTAAGGCATAGCTCTATGAGCTTTTCTGGTCTAAGTAGCTGTCGTCCACCATACTCCATTACTTCATTGGTAGGAATGACTTCCATTACTTCTTCCTAAAAACACAAAAAGGGTCCCAGTAAGCTTTTATTCAAGAAAATGAATTAAAAGGAAAGTTCAGTTGCCTAAGATCTTCATGTTAATAATTTGTCATTATCCTAGCATGAAAGAACAAGAAGTTCATAAGCATTGCATGAAAGATCTATAATTATCTCTCACAAACATACACCCACCCGTCATTTAAATTCTGGTTCAAAAGGAGCAGGATGCATAAAAGTAAATCACATGCTTTTCATTCAGAGAAGAATTATTTAACTAAAATGAGCACAGTCCATTTTGAACAAATTAATTTCATTAAATTTTTAGGAATTCATTTTAATTCTACATATCATGTTTTCAGAATGTGAAAAATTGTAGAATTAAAATAACTTAACTCGTATTTTGTTTTAAAGTACATGGAATTTGCAAATGAATTTCACACCAAAATTATAATATACATCAGACCAAATAACCAAACTATAGTCTATAATATGCATTAGATCAAAATATGCACCAAACTAAAGTCTAAACACTAGAATGTAAGTTAAAGATGTATTAACAAATTCAATTTCAATTGCGTTCCAAATGATAGATTAAATATGTTGTTCCAAACATCAAAAGTAATTAAAAACTGAATTCTATCAAAGAAATGACTTCATCTGCAAATGAATTCCAAAAGTACTTGGTCCCAAACAGTATGTATGACAATCTATACTTTCTGAAATATGATAAATGGCAAGACTTCATTTGGTCAATAATCAAGGTAGCAATCAAATAACCGAACTATAATTTGCTCAATTAGGAAGTTCTTTTGAATAAGCACATAAACTATATTAAAAGAGCCTCCAACCATAAATGGTAGACGCTATCAGAATTGCAACACCGTGTACCTGTATTTTCAGAATCCTCAAATCAGCCTCAACACGTTTCACCTTGGCTTCTGAATATGCAGCTTTACCTAATAATGTATTGAAGTACATTAGTATATAAGATCCTATCCTTATACACACAGTTTATACAAAGCAGAAGAAGAAAAACACTTGATAAATTGAAGATGAAAGATCACAATTCAGGGGATCTTTATTCACAGAATGATACCATGATACAAACAACATCACAAAGTTCTGTCTATCTAAGCCCTAAGTTGCTCCCGCACTCAGGAGTAGAGTGCACAGTATAACATCCTCTTATTGTATTTGCATAGCAAAAAGGCTTACAGAACAGGGTTAAGCGCATGCATCAGATACATGAAAAATTTAGCTGAAACATTGATTGAAGTAGAAACTAATATGTGCTAAAATCTATTCATGTGAACAGATCCAAGCAAAAGACTTCTGGATCTATTTATCTGTAGTCAAAAAGCATAACAAAACCACGGCCACAAAGAGAGTAAATCATGGAGGACGAATAGAAGATACAGCAACTAATTTCTAAAACTCACAGAAATTAAGAAATCTGGGATGCTGGAAATTCAGATTTCAGGTCTGAAATTTCAGTCAAAATGATGTATGTAACATATTATAATGAAATGATGTGTATGGAAGGAATTAGACTTGTTTGATAATGAAGAAAATAGGGCAAATCCAAGTGATAGTGCTCGGTACAAAAAAAAAGTTGAAAGAGACGCATATTTGTCTTTAGCTGGACTGAATAAAGACTTGGATGAAGTTACAAGGCGTATTTTAGGGAGAAATCCTCTACAGACCATAAGAGAAGTCTTCTCAAAGGTACGAAGAGAAGCAGCAAGAAGAAAAGTGATGATGAAGAATGCTGGTGAAACCAGAACGGAGAGTAAAGGCTCTTGTTACTCAAGAAGCTGACTGCGAAGGAGAAAAATGCAGTAGAATACAAAAGCCTTGGTGTGACCATTGTAAAAAACTGTGGCATACCAGGGAAACCTGCTGCAAGCTGAATGGAAAACTCAGCTAATTAGAAAAAGAAACCAAGCAATGGCACCAAGACAAGAGGGGAAGTCAGAGCATTCCAAGTGAGCAATTCTGATTCAGGGCAACAATCATCTTTAGAATCTCTTCCTTTCACTAAGGAACAAATAGAACATCTACGCCAAATGTTTAGATGTCAAAATAATCCTAATCCATCAAGTTCAATAGCTCATTCAGGTAATATTTTCGCTACGTCTTTGGCCTGTACCAACAATGAAGGCCCCTGAATATTAGATCGGGTGCCACAAATCCCATGACTGGTATTCTGAATTTTTTTGGTCATATACTCCCTGTGCAGGAAATCAAAAAGTCAAAGTTGCTGATGGTTCCTGTTCTTATGCTTCTGGAAAAGGAACAACGTCTATCTCTTCTTCCCTAAAGCTCAAAGATGTCCTTCACGTTCCTAACCTATCATAAAATGTCTCATTCGTGACCAAGCTAACTCTTAATCATAATTGTCGACTTATTTTCTGGTCTTCTCATTGTGAATTTTAGGATTTTACCTCCGGAAAGATGATTGGGGATGTTGAATGGAGTAGTGGCCTCTATGTTTTTCACAAAGGACAGACCTTTGGAAGGCAAGACCAACAAACTTGTTTCAATTCTATCATAGTTTCTAGTAATAATGAAGTTATGTTTTGACATTATTGACTAGGGCATCCAGGTTTGAACTATTTAAAGCCACCAAGGTTTGTTGCTTAGGTGAGACTAATATAGTGTGCAACCTTAACAAGTCTCTATATGGTCTAAAATAATCATCGAGAGCTTGGTTTGGGCATTTCAATACAGTTGTTATATAGTTTGTTCTGCAATGATATGGTATGGATCATTCCGTGTTTTAGCGTCATTCCAAAGTTAGTAGAATTCTTTTGATCATTTATGTTGACAATATTGTTATTATTGGTGATGATAAAGAAGGAATCCAATCTTTAAAGTCTTTCCTGCATATCAAGTTTCAAACAAAGGACCTTGGTTCACTAAACATTTTTTGGGCATCAAGGTAGCGAGGTCGAAGATGTGGATTTGTCTATCCCAAAGAAAGTATGTCCTTGACCATCTAAAGGAAACATGCCTATTGGGAACTAAGCCAATTGATAGCCTCAAAAAGTCAAATGTTAAACTTGATGCTGAGAAAGGAGAGTTTTTGGAAGATCCAAGGAGGTATAGAAGACTTGTTAGTAAACTAAATTATTTGGCTATTACTAGTCCCAATATCTCATTTGCTATAAGTGTAGTAAGTCAATTTATGAAGTCTCCACGAATGGCCATTGGGATGCAGTTATCAGGATCTTGAGATATTTAAAAGGTTCACCAAGGCAAGGTCTTCTATATAAGAACCACGGCCATACTCAGGTTCAAAGATAGACAGACGCATGCAATCTATTTTAGGCTATTATGTATTTATAAGTGGAAATATGGCATCATGGAAAAGCAAGAAGCAATTAGTTACTGCAACTTCCAATGTTGAGTCTAAGTACAAGTCCATGACATATGCTACGTATGAGTTGATTTAGTTGAGGCATCTTCCCAAGGAACTTAGTTTTGAGCACTCGTCTTCAATGAAGTTGATGTTTGATAATCAAATAGCCATTCATATTGCATCTAATACAATCTTCCATGAGAGAACCAAACATATTGAAGTGGATTGTCACATTGTTCATGAAAAGCTTCAAGGGTTGATCAAGACTCCATATGTAAGTTAGAAGACTAACTTGCTAATTTATTCACCAAGAGGTCTTAGGTGAAATCCATATATAACAAGCTTGGAGCTTATGATATGTATGCTCTAGCTTGAGGGGGAGTATTAGGAAAAGTCAGACATTTATGATTTCCCATTTATTCCTAAGGTCAATTTTCCTAATGTAATTGATTCTTACTATTAAATAAAGGCTATGACGATCTTGAGATGGTATCAAGCCCTTAAATGCAATCTTTCAACTGTTTAACATCCTTAGCAGCTTAGGAGATATAATCAAGGCATAAAGGAGTTTAGTCATTGCATTAATGCTTCTGCCCTAGATGATCTCAAATTTATTGGCAATTTTTTTACTTGGAGCAATAGATAAAATGATCATTTCCTTATGCAAAGAAACTAGATAGAGCATTGGCAAACACCTCTTGGTGTAATCCTTCCCCCCATTATTGGACTTGTTTTGATAACCCTGCAGTCTCAAACCACTATCCCATTGAGCTTTCAACTTAAAACACAAGATGTACGCCCTTTCAAATTTCATAATTTCTTGGCATCTTGTAATGACTTTGAAGGATCTATTAGGAAAGGATGGCCTTAAAACATCAATGGCTTTCCCTCTACAAATACTATTAGGAAGCTAAAAGCTATCAAAGCTAAGAACAAACTACTAAACTCCAAATTAGTAGGATTCACTACTTTGGAGATCACCGAAGCAAGGGAAAACCTTCTTAAAGCTCAATCTCAGCCATACTTCCTCCCTCATGATGCTTCCCTCAAGTTAATGGAAAATCAAACGCTAAACGATTATACTCTTATCTCTAGAAAACCAACAATCCCTCCTTAAGCAAAAGGCCAAATTTTCTAGGCTCAAAGAAGGGGACTCCAATTCTACTTTTTTTCATAGTTCTATACTCCAAATTAATATAACCCCTTCGAAAATGTTATTATCCTAGTAGAAACATTGAGGGCAATATAATGCCTGCTCAAAAGCTAATGCAATCTAATGAGGGATTGCCATAGTAATACAGGTTCTAGAAGATCTATGATGAAAATAGACTTCAAAAAAACCTACAATATGGTGTAATGTGAGTTTGTTATTGCTATCCTCTATGCATTTAAATTCCTTAATAACTTTATGAAATGGATAAGCCAATGTTTCTCAACATCATACAACATTCTTCTCAATAGTGAGATAATAACACAATTGAAAGGAATAAAAGGCTTGAGACAAGGAGATCCTCTTCTCCTTATCTCTTTGACCTTTCAATTGAGGGGCTTTCCTTATAATCAATAGAAACAATTCACAGAACCAAGATGTTCAACCAATACCCTCATGTTTTGGTAAATTAAAGGAATTAGACACTTGCTTCCATTGCACATTTGCTAAATGAAATGCTTGAAGCCACTATATTCCTCTTGTAACTCTTATTTGAACTTTATTGTCATGAAGATTTCCTTATCTTTGTATGTACTTATTCCTAGCAGTTCTCTTCTGCATATTATGGAGTACTTTTACCTCCCTTTGCGTTGATTAGGGAGTCTTTTCTTTTTCTTCTTTCTATAGTCTCTTAGTGTTGGAAGAATATTTTTAATTTTATTACTTTATTTGTTTCCTTATTTGCTCAATAGTTTATTTCCTAAAATATCATTTTATCCTTTCCATTTTTGGTCCCTATTTCATGGGATGTTATTTACTTCTTTCTAGGTAATAATCAAGGGATTGAATATAAGAACAATTGCTTATCTTCCCCGTATGTATTTATGTCATTTATGAGAAATAACATACAAAAATTATTCTCAAATTTGTTCATGGTATCAAAGCTTTGAACGCAGAGGAGGATGGTTTCATTCGAGACGATAGGAGCGTGGCATGTTTAGTCAGGGGAAAATTCTACCACCGATCTGTCAGGCAACACTCACCAAGATCGATCCGAGAAATGTCGAACACCATTATCGGCATAGGAAACTCGTCCTCTTCTCAGAACAACATTGACACGTAGTTGTCGGTGATAAACAACCATCGGCCGAATGAGAACAACTATTTACAGTGGTCCCACAACATGCTTATGTTTGTAAGAGGGAGAGGGAAGGAGAAATACTTAACAATCGAGCCACCGGCTGTGTCTGACTCAAAATATGAGGTGTGGATGACCGAAAACAACTAGGTAATGAGCTGGTTAGTTAATTCCATGACTCTCGAAGTTGGTAAGCAGTTTGTCCTTGCAACCTCTACAAAAGAGATATGGGAGAATGCCAAAACGACATATGCCACCATAAAAAATACTGCAGCTCTGTTTCAGATCAAAGTAATTTTGAGGGAAACTAAGCAAGGTGAGAAATCAGTCACTAGATATTACACCACGTTATTAAAATTGTGGCAACAGCCGAACCTCTATGACCCACATCAATGGGCTTGTAGTGAAGATATGGCATGCTACAAGAAAATTGTAGAAAGAGAACGGGTGTACGAATTTCTTTTGGGACTAAACTCTATTTATGAGGAGGTTTGTGGAAGAATCATGGCAACCAGACCACTATCAACCATTATGGAGGCAGTTAATTTGGTGAAATGTGAAGAGAGTAGAAAGCTGTTGTTGCAAGGCACTCCAAGAAATAAAAATCCCTCTGAATCTTCTGTCATGGCTGCCAAAGGAACAAATGGGCCAAAATCTAAGAGAAAACAGGGTAAGCAAGACCATTGTCAAAAGGTGGACCATACCAAGGACAAATGCTGGAAGATTCATGGGAAACCTCTAAATCAGAAAAACCTATCAAAGCCTAAGAACAAAAGCTATATAGCTACTGGTGGTGACAAGACCGAGGGAGATAACATACCAGTGAGCAAAGAAGTTGAATTGCTAAGGAAAATTCTTAGTAAGTATGATCTAAAGGCTGAAAAGGTTGTATCCACAATTAATATGGTCCAAGCAGGTAATACTAGTACTACTTTAGGGGGTTGTGATAAGTCATTGCTTGTGATAAGTCATTGCTTGTTGATGTACAACTTTGTCCTATTCATATGACTATTAAGGTAGCTAATTGATAGGTTATAAAAGTTCAGGAGATTGGGACTGTTATAATTGCTAATAAATTGATCTTAAGTGTTCTTTATGTGCTTGGCATGGATTGTAATCTGATATCTGTGAAAAGGATTACTAAAGAACATAATTGCACAACTAATTTTGGTGTTGATGGTTGTGTTTTCCAGGGCTTGGAGTCGGAGAAGAGGATTGGCAGTGTGAGGGAGTTTGATGAATTATATTACATTTGCAACTCAAGAAGAAATAAAGCATACTATTTTATCTTCTAATGAAGAAATTGCACTTTAGCACTATGGGTTAGGCCACCCTATCATATGAAGCATTTATATCCTAATTTTTTCAATAAAAAGGAAATTTCTTTTTAGTGTGAATTATGTCAACTCTCTAAGCACACTAGAAATTCTTATACACCCCGAGCCTACAAACCCACTAAGCCTTTTTCCATCATTCATAGTGATGTATGGGGGCCCATCAAGGGTCAGAACCAAAAACAATGTTAAATGGTTTGTAACCTTTATTGATGATCATACAAGATTGACTTGGGTATATCTTTTGAAAGAAAAAGTAGAAGTTTTTCAGGTATTTAAGGAATTGTATTCCTTTATACTAAACCAATTTCACACAAAAATCCAAAATTTATGAAATGATAATGGTAAAGAATATCTAAGTCAATCCTTTGGTCAAATTTTAACCAACGATGGTATTATATATCAGACCTCATGAACTAATACACCACAATAGAATGGTGCTTCATAAAGAAAAAATAGACATTTACTTGAGGTTATTGGACCTACTATGCTCACAACAAATGTTCCAAATCATTTTTGGGAGATTGCTATTATCACTTCTGCTTATTTAATAAATAGAATGCCATCAAAAGTTTTGGGGTCTCATACACTTTTACAAAAATTGCTTGAGATTTATCCCTCGGTTCCCATTGTTAATACTTTACCTCAAGATTTTTGGTTGTGTTTCCTTTGCGCATAATTACCATTGTAGCAAACTTGAGCCTAGGGCCCATAAGTGTATTTTCTTGGGTTATTCTTCTAGTAAAAAAAGTTACAAGTGTTTCTCTCCTACTCTAAAGCGTTATTTTGTTACTTTGGATGTAGCCTTCTTTGAAACGCAAGTCTATTATCCAAAAATACCCATTCAGGGGGAGAGAAGTGAGAGTGAATGGTTCTTTTTAGAAAGTGATGGCTCACCGGACACACCACACCAAAAAATTCTGCCTTCTACACCTAGCCATGACTCAACCAGACCTATAAAAGACTCTGATTCTCCTAAAAACACCTCTGTTTTGCCTACTCCTGATCAAACCAGACTTGATTCTTATGTAAACATCTTTGAAACACACAATTTTGATAACATCATACCTGAGAGACCAAATCCTGACACCACCATTCCCATTGAAGCTACTAATATAGCCGGTTCCAGTCACAAATTTGACAAGAATTGCACAGAAAGTAATGAATGTGATAAAGAGAAGGATATTGAAATTAGGGTGGATAGACAGGAAGACAAAAATCCTGGGGTGCAACCATAGTTTTACTCAAGGAGGAAAGGCAAATAGTAGGCACAATGTGAAGCAGAACCATAAAAATCCATCACAATTCCCGTGCAAGGCCATGAATCAGAACCTACTGCAAATTATGTGTAGTTAGAATGGCCAATAGCTCTAAGGAAGGGAGTAAGATCTTGTACAAAGCACCCAATCAGCAATTTTGTTTCTTATAACATATTATCACCACATTTTAAGGCTTTTGTGACTCAGTTATCTACTGAAAAATTACCTAAAAATTTCCAAGAAGCAGTGAAGGATCCTAAGTGGAGAGAAGCTATAGATGATGAGCTGAATGCACTCAAGAAGAACCAGACCTGGGTAGTAACAGATTTACCACAGGGAAAAACAATGGTTGCTTACAAATGGGTGTTCACCATTAAATATAATCCTAATGGAAGTATTAAACAGTACAAAACAAGACTTGTAGTTAAAGGTTTCACACCGACACATGGGATTGACTACCAGGAGACTTTTGCACCTATAGCCAAACTCAATACTGTTAAGATTTTATTATCACTAGCTGCAAATCTTAATTGACCATTATATCAATTAGATGTAAAAAAATGCCTTCATCAATGGTGATCTTGAAGAAAAGGTATACATGAAAATACCTTTGGGACTAGAAGAAGCTACACATCCTCAGAGGATATGCGAGCTCAAAAAATCACTCTACTACCTAACACAATCACCTTAGGCCTGGTTTGATAGATTTACAATGGCGATGAAAAAACTTGGCTACTACTAATGTCAAACTCATCACACCTTGTTTATTCGACAGTTGACTAATGGTAAAATGACTATTCTTATAGTTTTTGTTGATGATATTGTTATTACAAGTGATGATTGGGAAGGCATGGAGCTAAAAGGTGCTTTGGCCCGAGAATTCAAAGTTAAGGATATGGGCTATTTGAGATACTATTTGGGGATGGAGGTGGCCAGATCTAGTAAGGGCATTGCAGTGCCCCAAAGGAAGTATACACTTGACCTTTTACAGGAAACTTGGATGATGAGGTCAAAGCCTGTAGAGACACCCATGCAATCAACTTATAAATTGAGTCTTAAAGAAGAAGGCACACCAGTGGATACAAGAACATTTCAAAGATTAGTTGGAAAACTGATCTATTTGTCTCCCACTCAACTAGACATTAGTTTTCCTATGAGTATGGTTAGTCAGTTTACAAGCAACCCTCAATAGGAACAAATGGATGTAGTACCAAGAATCCTAAAGTATTTGAGAATGACTCCTGAAAAAGGATTATTCTTTAAGAAAAGCGAGAAAAGGAGTGTTGAAGTATCCATAAATGCTGATTGGGCTAGATCAGTGACTAATGGGAGGTTTACAATAGGTTATTGTACCTCTGTGTAGGGTAACTTGGTAACTTGGAGAAGTAAAAAACAACCAATGGTTGCCAGAAGCAGTGCAGAGGCTGAGTATAGAGCACTAGCATAGGGAATTTGTGAAGGAATATGGATAAAAAAGACTCTTGGCAAAACTTCATATCAAAGTAGAGCCTCAGATAAGGGTGTGGTGTGACAACCTAGCAACTACTGGGATTGCAAAGAATCCTATCTATCAAAATAGAACTAAACATGTGGAGATAGATCATCACTTCATAAAGGAGAAAGTAGATTCTAGTTTGATTGATCTAGCTCACATTCCCACTAGCAAACAAGTTGCAAATGTTTTCACAAAACCACTTACTAGAGTCAGATTTGAAGAGTTAAGCACCAAGCTGGGAATGATCAACATCTATTCACCAGCTTGGGGGGGAGTGTTGGAAGAATATTTTCAGTTTTATTACTTTATTTTTTTCCTTATTTGCTCAATAGTTTATTTCCTAAAATATCGTTTTATCCTTTTCATTTCTGGTCCCTATTTTCATGGGATCTTATTTACTTCTTTCTAGGCAATAATCAAGGAATGAGCATAACAATTGCTTATCTTCCCTATATGTATTTCTGTCATTTACGAGCAATAACATACAGAAATTATCCTCAAATTTGTTCACCTAGTTGTTATCAGTTGCTAGGATCCTATGTGAGAGAGAATCCAAGTTATGAAACTATAAATACAATGTAAAGGCGCAAGATCATGAAAAATGTGAGTGTGAAGTTGGGGATTCATTAGAAGGAACAATAATGAGGGGCTAATAGACCTTCCTTCCTTCAACCTAGGCTAAGAATACTTAATCATTGAGGTCGACACTCATGAAGCTAAGGAGAATTACGTAGAATTAAAAAAGTTATTAGTTTAGTTTTCCTTATTAGAAAACAAAAATATTTCTACTATATTTTGTCCGTATTAGTTCATAGTTTCAGTCCATTAAAGAATAATAAGAATCCTTGTTAAGTAGAATTCTATTCTTATTTAGGAAGTTTAGTGAGTTTTCCTATTTCATTAGGATTAGGATTCCAAGAATTTTTTCATATATATGTAATAACCTTTTAATGAAAAAACAACCTGAATTTTCTCTACAAATTTTAAATTTTCAATTAAAATTTATGACGTTTTCTTCTAAAACTGATTATACTCCCTATGAGTGGCTCCTAACTTCTACCTTAGGAGTGACTCCTAGAACTAAAAATTGTTATTTTCCAGCAATTTCCGGCCCAAGTTTCCAGCAATTTGAATCTGAAGTTTCAACAACTTTAACTGAAATTTCAGACCTGAAATATGAATTTCCAGCAGACTAACAAAACCCGACAGCTCAAATTTCCTAAATTATATGAGTTTTAACAACTACTTGATATCTCTTCTATTTGTCTTGCATCATGAAATCCGACTCCTAATCTGAAGCAATGAATTGTCTTGAAATATGGGAATGAGCAGGTTCTCAGTTGTCTTCACATAGTCAGACATCATATTCCAACTACTTAAGGATAAAAATCAATTGGTTGGCCAGTTTTCAGTTTGAATTAACAAAATTGAACTAAAGTCTGAATATTTCTTTAAATCTCCCTCCCCTTGACAAATACAGTTCTGAAATACATTGAAAGATGAGGGAACAAAATATGAATTAAGTTGTACCTGCCATTGCAGCAATCTTAGATAGATATAGAAATTGCTTTCTATCTGCCAGTGATGTTATCAAGCCAGTAATCTCAGCACCTGCCCCATCTTCAGCTTCTGATAAGGAATTTGCATCCTGAGAAAGAGCTAACGCATGAAGAGTTTCTGAAGCTGAGGAAAATTGATGAAGGAAAATCTCATGAAGCCACAGCAGATCCTGGTGATGCTTCAAAAAAGCAGATAGCTCTTCCTGAAATTCCTCCCCAAGCCTAAGAAGCTTGGAAAACTGCCTCTTCTCATACAGTTTTGTGAACACAAAGTAACTGAAACCACCATTAGGCCCCATGCTCTCACGCTAGAGAAAATAACAAGGGTGCCAAATGATGCAAAGAAACAGTTAAGATGAGGAAGTCCAATATATTGATAGAGATTTTGGAAGAATTAACAAAAATAAACTTATATGAACTGCAAACTCACTACCTCTAATAAATAAGAAAAGGCATAAGCAAGAAAAAAATGAAAAAAAATGCAATTCCATGTACAAGAGGATGACACTGAATTCCAATTGACACCAGTGAGTCCATTTCCTTCCTAATTGTCTGTTCTAAGTTAGAAAGGCCAAAGAATCCCATTTAAGTGCAAATTAAGTGGCGCATTCTGCTCATTTGAGCAAATAAATACTTCAGCCACAATCAAAGTAAGCAATGTTCAACACATTAGATCATATCAGCTGCTAAATTATCATCAGAAAAAAGGAAACTTCTTCATACATCACAACAATACAATTTTTCATAGCACCTCGGTGGCAGAGACATGCCTCTTTTTTTCATTTCCTTTTAACCTTTACATGGACTTGCGCAAGGAAAAAAAAAAGTGGTACCAATATTTGCAAGCCCTACAAATAGTACCGACAATAAAAGCTGTAACGAGAAATTTGTCCTTGACAGTATTGGAAAAGGCAAATTTATCTTTCCAGTATTGGCAAAATGGAAATTATCTCTCAAGTAATAATCAGCTAATGCAACCAAGAGCTTTGGGGTTCAATTCTCACCAGAGGGGAATGGGATTTTGGACAATATTATGGCCCCTTGTGGGTCATGACCTGATAAGCAAATGGATGATAGTATAGGATTTTATTAATATTTAGCAATAGCCTCGTAGGATCTACAAGAACCAGTGCTACCAGCCAACGATGGCCCCTCAAGCTTTCAGCTGAGATAATACAAGGTGAGAAGATACCCTCCTGTACTACCCCCTTCCCTTACATACTCTCTCCCCTACCCGATTAGCTACTAGCTCCTCTCTCCTCCAACTAATTCTAACAAACTCATAGTCTAACCGTTAGCTGACTCATCACTCACTATCTGCTCTGTCTTATTCTTTCTTCTGGAATATGTGATCATGGGTTTGTGGCCCATGTTCTGCTCCTGCCTCCTATTCCTCCTAGAATAAGTCAATATGGGTTTATGACCCGAAGAGCTATCATGACCCCAAAAAAAAAAAGGCAAGAAAAAGAAAGTGAAAAAGCAACACAGAAAGCATATTGGGATTTAAAAACATGAAATACCATTAGATTTGTCAGCAATACTGAATCATTCAGGTCAGAACATATACTCCACATGGTATTGTATCCTTCATGCCTTTTTGCTATGGACAGCAAACTTGAAGAAAGCTTTCTGAGGATTTCTTCGTTTTTTTCATCACTTCCTATATTAAAAATCTACAGGGACAAACAGTTCAATTTTCAGTAGCTGCTAATTTTAGGTTCTTAAGATCAAAACAAACCATGAAAGAAATTAACCTGGTGCCTCTCATTTGCAAAATGTTTTACTTGTAAATACAAGGAATCAAGAAGAGTATCCCGCCTATTCCAATATTCATTTAAAAGACTTCCATATTCCTCTCCACACTCAACCTTAGCTGTGATAGCACCAGCATAAGCATCAAGTAGAACTTCAGCCAGGATGCTTAGATGAGTGTATAAATCTGATTTTGCAGAAATATCCAGCCCAGATGTTACATCCAGGAGTTGAAGCATGAAGGAAGCAACTCTCCAAAGCCCATTTCGCACGACAGGTTGACAATACCACGGTGTTAGGCCCTCAGGTGGTGGATACCACATATGATGTTTATTTCTGTAGACCATAGCTGTTCGAACTACAGACACAATTGAATTTGAGAGTTCACAAGCTCTCTGGATTTGAACCTCAAGTAGCTGTTCTTCACTTACTACATATTCTAGGTGTTTATCTAAGCCATAAAACAGTTCTTCAAGATCGGAAACCTTACTATAGAAAACTTCAGCATTATCTCTGTCCATAAGGAGAACAGTGTTCCTGCGGGCTCTATCACCAACTAATTGTATTAGATCCCAAAGAGCACCTGAAAGTTGAGGTTCTGAACTATAATGTGGTGACACAGTAACAGTTGAACGATTCTGGTTAATCAAGCTTTGTAGTTCCCTAAGCTGAATCATTCCAGCAAGCTTTTCACCATGTTCCAAGATTAACTGCAAAGACTTTCCTGTTAAAGTAAACCCCTAGTTAGGCTTCACAAGTTTAATTTCTTTGGTTACATGATAATAAGCAGTTTATTTGAATCCAGGAAACACAAACCCCTAAACATGAATCCAAGCTGAGGGTTTGTAGCTAATGAAAGCAAAAACAAGAAATCTACAATAATAATCAGTGATCTGATGCAAACTCAATAAATCATAAATGTTTACATGAATTTACATGCCCAAGTTTGGAGAAATAAGTGAAACCTAGAAAAATACATACTCTGCCTGGAACACAGCTCTTCATGGCACTTGGATAGAGCAAGAAACTGGAGAAACCTTTCATGCTTTTGCTGCTTATCAACAAGTTGGCTGGACAGATTTGCCATAGCCACTACTTCAGCACCTCTAGTGGTCGTCCAGTGTTTAGCTAAGGTGTCGACAATAGCTTTGCTTGTTCGAGCAAATACATTTGTTTCTCCATCCTTTTCAAATGCCCCAGAAACTTCTAGATTTTCAAATGAGTCATCCACTTTGCCAGTTGTAAGAAAATCATGGAAAAGCTGACCAAGTAGAGCTTCTGACTCTTCTTGGGCATCATAAGGTGCAAGTCCAGTCATAGGAATCCCTTGTCCATCACCTGCACCCCGTGCTTCTGAACTTATCCTCCTAAGAGCCATATTGCCCAAGAGTGCGAGATTTTTTCTTTCTTGTGTAGTGGTTTCATTCATGCTCCCTTTACGTGACAAGCTTCTCTGTGGTGGTTCAACTCCACCAAGTTTAATAGCTTTCTCTGGTATTGCCCATATTCCTGCTTTCTCAGTAAGTAAAACCCAAGCACCATCTTCAACATCATCTGCAACAGGAAGAATTGAAGCATCCAAAACTTTTCCTGCATCATAAGGTAGATCAAACTGATAGAGTCGAGTGGAGTTTCCAAAACAGTTATAGACTGTTGCTGTTCCATCACCAGAAAGTATGACTACTGAGCCAAGTGGCTTGCCACCGACTCTAATTTTCATGGAGAACAAGAATTCTTCATCTTCTACTCTTGCTTTTGGAATTATCACTTGGATTGGACCCTTTTTCTCCAAAATCCTGCCATGGTCATCTGAGGGTGCATCTGCTCCGGATTTATATTGCATGGTCAGGAGAGAATACTGAGTGTAGCTTGAACTACTAACCCGGTCCTTACAAAAAGTAGCAACAAGAACTGTAATCACTTTACCAAGAACATCCACCTGCAAATCCAAAGGCCAAATTTGTTTCTGGCCTGCCAGATCCTTTTTTATTCCCAAATCAGCATCATTGCCAACAATTTCATAGGACCAGAGTTCTGATACGTTCACATCAAGGTCAAACGTAACAGTAAAACACTGTATCTCAAGATCAGTCAATAAAAAGAATTGCCGGACAGAACCCTCCATAGACTGGTCTGAGAAGCGCCAAGTGAGGGACCTTGGATAGCCCCTGCCCCGTACATACTGACCACTATAGCCACCCTGAGACGGGAACTTCTTAATATCTTGATACGCTTTACTACGTTGAATCCCGGAAGGGCTGCAATGGAAACTCCATATGTCACCATTGGCACTACAAGCCAAGGCAACACACACATGCTCAGTAGCACTCAATGGAGAAGAGATCAGAGAGTTAAAAGAATTTGATCCAACTGCACTACTATTAAGCCTGTTGTGCTGTCTCTGTCTCATTGCAGTGAACTTCCCGCCATACACAGGGGAAGAAGTCTCTTCAGATTCATCAGAATTCGGCAGACTACTAACAGGAGTGGATCCCATCTCACTAAGAACATCAGGCCAATAAATTACAGCTCGAATCTTCTGGCTACACAATACAACACCAGCACTTTTACAACTCTGTACAACTTTACTCTTCCTGCAACTCCAATTCACAACACAAAGCATCCAACTACCGCCCCCACCTTGGTGGGAGCTTTTACTGATTTCTGAAACAACTGTAGGAAGCTCAAGAACAATGCAATCTTTTGAAGCTGTAGACGATAAGTAACTCCAAATGAAAAGTTTATTTCCACAGATAATCCAAGAGAGGCATGTCTCTTTATCCATTCCACCACATATGCATCCATAGTCTGCAAGCAGCATTACAAATTTAATAAGTATAGTAACATAAGAATTGGAAGCCTAGTATTTGGGTACAAGTGTACACACCAGGAATGTGGTCCTGTAGAAAGCTAGCCTGTTGATCTCGAACTACTTGGGGAAACTCTCCAACATACACGGGCTTAATTGAATCAGCTTCACCCCCCTTTTCAGTATTGTTTCCTGGAGAAATTCTACACTCCAGACAACATAAATCTTAATAGAGAGTTGTAAAGGAACAAGTTTTCCTCTTCATTCAAGTAATTAAAACAAAATTTACGAAGAAATGCAAGTAAAAAGGAATGAACCTGGCAAGAACCGAGAGGCGAGGGGCCCAAGGAGCCGGTGTGCCAGTGTGTGGGCGATTGGGGATTGAGCTGTGGCTGTTGGGTGTGATGGGAGTTGAATCAGGCAGAACTTGAGCAAGGCTTCGATGTTTTCTAGTACTCACATTGGACCTCTTTGTTCCTGGAGAGAACATTGTTTTTGAGTTGGAAGTGCCAAAATGCTAGGCGCTGGGTTTTATGCTTTAGACAGTCGTTTAAAATAGTTCGGTTTTTGTGGGCTGAATGAACCAAACCAGGGTTTAAGGGTAGCTTTTCAGTTCGTCTTTTGAGATTTGTAAATCTTAATTCCGAGCAACCACCGGCAACATAATTATAACATTGTGTCTTTTACGTCTCATTTTAATAAGAATTTTGATATAGAATTTTGATATTCATAACATTATGTTTTTTACGTCTCATTTTAATAAGAATTTTTGTTTTGGGTAATTTTAAAAAATTATAAAATAGACTCTAAATCTTTTTAAAATTATAAAACACTCTTTCAATTTACTCTCATTAATTCATAATTAAATGCCAAAAATCTCAACAAATAATTAATATAATTATAAAAATAAATATTTTATATCTTTATCCTCATTAAATTAGAATTTAATTCCACAAAAATCGTAACAAATGGTTAACGTAGTTATAAAAATAAACATGATTATATATAGTTGTCTCAGTAAATAACCCTATTTGGCAATTAGCCCTAATTAGTAATTATATATAACACTCTGCCTAATCCCTATTAGATGTACCGTAATTATTGTACATAATAGTGTACTGCAGCTAAATCTTAAGTTGGCAACATTTTAATTTTTAATCTAACTGGAATGGTCCTGAGTAGAGGGGTGAGGCTACTGGAGTGGGGATATGGAGGTGGTAAGTGGCGACTGGCGACGTTGTGACGATCGATGGAGCCCTTGGCGATGGCAGTGACCAAGACATAACGGCGGGGTGATTGTCAAATGGGTAACGGCCTCTTTAGTTCACTAAATAAAATCGGCAGGAAATATAATAGTTATTCTTAAGAATAGAAAAGATGAAGAATACAAAAGAATGAGTATTACTTTGTTTAGTTTAAGAAATAGAATAGACAAAGAATTTATATTCCACTGTTTGGTTTGAAAATATAAAATTGGAATAAGTAACAAAAAGATCAAAATGTCCTTATTATTATTATTATTATTAACTTTATTATTAACATTATTATTGTTATTATTAACTTTATTAACCATATTATTATTATTATTACTAT
>JANIHY010000009.1:14521875-14537077 GCA_027479065.1 Erythroxylum brevipes
AAAACATCAGTTTATAAAATATTATAATCAAGATTATGATAAGCTTAAAGAAATCATGTTAAGATTCATTAAACCCGTCCCCACATTTAAAGTTTTACATTGTCTCCAATGTACATAATATAAGCAGTTATGAAAAAGTGAGATGGTTTAGTGTTACTTTCATGACTATGACAATTTCTCTGATTATGATCCATCTAATATGAAACTAAAATCCTTGTAAAATATAAAAGAAAATGATAAAAAACAAAATAAATTACATAATAGAAAATAAAATCCTATACTAAGACAAAAGTAAACAAAAGATAATATCAAAATTGAAATAAAATTAAAACTAACTCATGGGTTGCCTCCCATGTAGTGCTTCTTCGACGTCGATAGCTTGACATAACCTTTATGCTCAACTTCATCTTGGATCAATAATCAACAACTTTCTTCCATCTTTTTCTCCACAAACAGTTTCACAGCCCGTAAATAAGCCACCTGTTGCAAGATAATAACAAGGACATAATTTATCAAATTAATAAATCTAATTTCAAGCAAAAATGCCCTTTTAAATGAAAAATTGTTAATAAAAAGGGAATAACAAAACTCCCTGAATTATCGATTGGCTTGAACAGTTTGTTTTTATCTTCGAATAAGTGGGAACCCTCCATACTTAAAGTCACCAACAACATCTCATCAATAGTTTCTTTACTTGGTTCCTCGACCAGTTCTTCCTCGGTCACCTTTATCCACTCTTCTTCTTCTTCTTTGGTGGAGGTTTTTAGCTCATCTTCTTCAGTTATCTTCTACCTCTCCTCTACTTTCTCTTTTTGGATAGAGGTTTCTTCATCTTCTTCTTTAGAAAGCTTCTCTTGTAACGTCACTTCAATCATGAAGCCAACCCTTGCCTTTTCTTCTCTCTCAAATTTGCATCAATTGGCTTTTATGTCAATAAGGAGTTCTATTAATTCACTACTAAGGGTGATTATCATTCCAAATTTATTAGGATCTGTTTCATTAGGACTAGGTAAATTACCTACTTGTTCGCTCAGTAATATCTCCGCTAGCTGATTGATTTGATTCACCATGTTTTGTATATGAGCCTCTCTTTCCCGATGCCTCATGTTTGAATCTTGAATAAACTCAATCATCATATTTTTCAGAACAATAGTTACCTCCTCACCTTCTTGAAATGTATCTTCAATAATGAAATCGATTGTTGTCTTTTTCATTCTAAGATAGTTGGAAGCCCAAATTATAGTCATCATATGCAGGTGAAGAAGATCTCTCATCAAATTCATGTTGACTAGCTACTCTCTCAGTAAAACATTCCATTAGTTTATATGTGTACTTTTTTTTTCTTCAGGAGGCTCTTTTTGAATTATTCCTCCATTAATGAAGCTAAACCTTGTCTTTTCTTTTCAATTTTGAATTTGTGTTGGTTAGCCTTCATTTCAACAAGGATTTTCATTAATTTATCTTCCAGAGTTAGCTCGTTATATGGAGATGCTTGGTGCCATAAATATCTAGCTGGAGCATAATCGTTCCATCCATAAGTACAAGAGTTGCTCCACTTTGAATTATAGCTATTCTCATACACTACACCATGAGGTTGATTATACATATTAGGTTGCTCCCATCTATATGTTGGTGCTTAACATTGATGATTGTAGTGAGAACACTGAAGAATATCATGGCATAACCTGAATATCGGTTGAGCTTCCAAAAAAACATGTGAGAACATCTCACTTTCCCATATGGTGATGTCACAGTTTGCGAAGACATACTTTGACTCTCACAAAAGTCTTGTCTACTCCATCCTTCTATTGTTAGTTGTAGATATGACAATGAATTGTAATTCCTATAATAAACCACAAAGTCAAGATCAAGTAGATAAATTCAAAAGATAATTAGAATAATAAGCCATAAATACAACAAGATATAATATAATATAATATAATAAACAAAAGAAAAGAAAATAAATACAAAAGAAAAATTAAAATAAAAGAAAATAGAAACAAAGATAAAACAAAATAAAGTGGAAATGGCTAGACTAATAACATTTAGGCTTTCCCAATATCAAAGTCCTTAGTAACGATGCCAAAAACTTGATTGACCTATTTCATGAGTTATTCAATTATGTAACATAGTAAGTTCAAGGCATAGTTGTAGCTAGTACCGGTAAGAACAGGTTGATCCCACAAAAACTATGAATACTAGTACTTACCCTTTCCCTATTATCTAGCATAAGAATTGATTTTACATTTTAATAAAAAGAAAATGAAAAATAAAACAATTAAAGAAGTATGAAATGATAATAAATGCAAAGAGAGTGGAATTCACTTAGAAAACTATCGTTATAAAAAATTAGTATTTAAGTTCGAATCCCCTTAAACCTATAACAAATTGATCTTTTGTCATGCAATTGTTTTGTTGCTATATTGGACCATGGAGACTCCTATGGTATGCCAATAGCTGACCTTGAGTCTATTAATAACTAATCCTAAGATCTCTAACCGAATTACCAAGGTTAAATCTTATAAGAATGCGTTACTAATTTATGAGTCCCTCTATTAAGTTTGACACTAATATGGAAGATTTATGTCATCCTATCTCTAGGATTACAATCAATTCCTTCTAATTATGGTACATTTATTTACACTAGGATTTCTCAATATCTAAGTATGAAATCAGATTATAATATAATATTTCAGGTTATTAGAATATAAATAAAATGCATAATTAGATCACAATATATCAAACAACTAATTGCATTAATAAAAAAATCAAATCATATCAAAGTATTGACATAAGATTCATCTAACCTAAATAAACTGAACGTTTAGTTACCCATGTTCGAATATGAAATCAAACATACATGAACAAAAATACACATTGAAAATGATGGGTTTATAATTCTAAATCTCCCTTATTTTCTTCTATTGAATTTTCTTATGATGTAGAGGCTTAATCTTGTATTTCGTTGGATCTTTCGATGATTTCTTTGTGTTTTCCACTTCTTTAGACCAAAATCACACTAAGATAACAAGTTCCATGTCTAAAATCACCTTCCAACATCTGCTCTCCTCTTCCCCTCCCCAAAATGTCTTTTTATCACAAAATTTAAGGCTCTAAAAGATGCATGGCTTGCACAGCCATGCATCACCAATTTCTCTAAAAATCGTGAAAGTACACAACCTTGAATAAATGCATGGGTAGATGCATGACCATGAATCTCTTCTATTTTTGACATAAATTGTGGCTCCACTTCTTAGCTTTCCAGCGGATCCTTTTTTGTTTAAACCAAAGCTTTGTAGCTAAAGTTATGGGCCAAAAACTATGGGAAGGTTAGACCAAACTGAGATAGATTTTATATCTCATTCTTAACCATTTTAGCCCCCTAAAAGAGCCTCGAGTTGTGCATAGAAATTATGGCCCAAGATGTTGGCTTGAATTTGAACTTTTGAATAACCTCATTTGGATCTCACAAGCCTCGGATATGTCAATGTAAATCTCTAGTGGTCGTGTTGCCAATTCTACAGAAATAAGTTTTACTTTGAAAAAATGGTTGCTTGTCCAAACACATTTAAACAATGGTGAATCTAGGCTTCTTGAAAATATTGAGATGTCCTCTAAATATTCTCTAAAGACTATATTTGGATTTGGACTCTCCTTCTATATTAGGAACAGTGTATAGCTTCTGTGCATCAAATCTTCATTTTATGCCATATTTTTGTCCAAATTCTTCTCCTTTAAGTCCATAAAAGAAATTATCACCTATGAAAGCACTTAAAGCGATTTAAGTACCAAATGTAGGATAAAATTATAAAATATCAAGAAAAATACATAAAACATGGGTTTGAAAATATAGTGAAATATCCATCTATCTTAACTTTTTTAAGGAATGTAGCTAAGGGGACTTGGGAGTCTCTAAACGGCCTAATGGTAGTAAGAAGGAGTATTCGTGGTGAAATGAAGACATTCAAGACAAGGTGAAGATTAAAAAGGCTACATCTAAAGCTTTATTAGATAGCAACATAATTGAAGAGAGTGTAGCTAATAGAGATAGTTACAAGTTATCAAAGAAAGAGGCAAACAAGTTAATCTTGATAACCAAAAGTGGAGCCTAAAAGAACTTGTATCAAAGATTGAAAACTAAAGATGGAGAAAATGATATTTTTAAGTTAGAGAGAGCTAAGGAATAGAGAGTGAAGGACTTGGATCAAGTCTGTTGTATAAAAGATATAGTGGGATGAGTGTTCGATGATGAAAATGACATCAAAAGAAGATGGCAGAATTACTTTTATAGCTTTTTATTGGACGTAGAGATAACAACATTTCCTTGGGTGATCTTAGCAGTTATGAACAATATAGTAGCTTCACTTATTGTCAATGTATCATAAGCGAAGAAATTAAAGGAGCTTTGAGAAAGATGAAAAGTTGAAGGAAAGTAGGACCTAATGAGGGAAGAGCCTAAAAGAATATATTCTTACTTAGTTAGCCAAGCTTTTTAATGTGTTTGTCAAGTCTACCAAAATGTTTGATGAGTGGAGAATTAGCACTCTAATCCCTCTTTATAAGAGTAAATAGGACATATAAAGCTATAATAACTATGAAGACATCAAACTACTCATTCACACTATAAAGATATAAGAGATGGTGATTGAGAAGTGATGTGTGTTTAATTGTTTATACATTCACTCCTTAACACTTAATGATTATTAATGTTAAATGCTTAAGATACTCATTTTAATTCATATTTGGTATTAGGTATGATTTGGAAGTTTAAGAGCTAAAATGAGTTAAAAGCACATTCCTTGAGATGCTTATCTTGATTTCAAACTCATTTGTCTTTGCAGAATAAGAAGGAAAAGAATTAAAGTGAAAACGGGGAAAGAAAATGAAAGAAATCAAGAATTCACCACGTAGTGGAAGATGAATGGCCATGCTTAATTTTACAAGATGCATTAATTTTGTGATGCATGGTTGGATACACAATTGTGCATCCATTCATGCATCTTCCCAAAACCCTAAATTTTCACATAAATAGACATTTGAGTAGCCAAATGAGGCATGGATTAGTTTTGGAACAAAACGAGTGAAATAACTCCTACTTCTTGGACATCCATAGATGGCTAAGTTCAGTTTGAGGGTAAAATCGACCCCGAGCATCACATTCGAGCACTTCTTCATTATGTAATTTTGAATCACTCTTTTTAGGGATTGTTTATGTTATCATATATCTAGTGATTTGGGTATTTATATAAAGATGATCTGAATGAGTTCATTAGATTGTTTTTATGAAAACCCATTGCTAGAATCTTAAATACAATATGTAATCATTGTGATTTCGATTCATTTATAGAAACTAATGGTCTCGAATCATTCCCTTTACCAAACACCATTCCTCGAAACCAAAACATAGACCTAAACATTCATGTTCGTTCTCCAACCAAAAATCTAATAGATGTAGGCGTATCTGCTTATAAGCAGTCGTCGATTCCTACAAAACCAGAACTTTTCCAAAACCCTCATTTTACAAATATTTAGAGAAACCTAGATCCTGAAAGTTAATGTTTGTTGATTTAAAGGAGGACTTATTGGATGTGAAGGCTTTGACATACTACCCACTGGAGTTCAAGGATGATCAAATCCTCCACCTCTAGAATTAGCGAAGAAAGGAGTATCTTAATTTCAACATGCTCTGATTGGATTTTTCATAAGTAAGCGCCCTGCATATCTTATGGTTCAAAGAGCACTGTCTAAATCCTAGTTAGCTTTTGGACTAATTAAAACCTTAATTACGAGTACGAATAATTTCTTGTTTAAATACAACTCGGAGGTTGGTATGAATTCAGTTCTAGAGAAGGGGCCTTGGCATATCCAAGGTAAACCCTTATTCCTACGGGGAACTTGAGTGCGGGGGAGTAGGAAGAGGTTAGATTTGCCCCGGTTTAGACTAGGTTCCATAACATACCGATTAAATATTGGAATACTGAGGGTTGGGAAGAATAGCCAGTTTAGTAAGAAACCCACTTCTCATGGATACTCAGACAGCTAGGATGTCCAGGATTGTGTATGTGAGAATGTGTGTGGAGTTAGATTTGTAGAGGAGTTGGCCTTAATCTTTCCAATTGGCCACTTATAATGAAGACAGGAAATTAACTTTTAAGGAAATATAGATTGAGTATGAATGGAGGCCTGAGCATCATTTACAGAAGAAGGAATGGACTCCTATTGGGCAACTGTTTGAGACTAGTTTACAACAAGAGTTAGATAAGGGGACAACATCCATACCAAATAGTATAAACCATCATTAGAAGAATGGAAAGGTGCTAGCTTCTGGAATCCTAATTGAACACAGTAAGGGCAAAGGAATCCAACAGAATGATCAACTTCCTGAGATGGCAATACAGAGTGATAAGGAAAGCAGTCTTTCTAGAAGCTTAATTGAACAAAACAAAGATCAACAAAAGCTAGATGATCCAAAGGGATACCTTAAGGATTCTGACCTCCTTGTTGTGAGCCAAGTGGGTAACCACCTTTCTCCTTCTAAATCTGATTTGGTTCTAGTTATTGATTCTCAAATTTCGGGTCTTCTGGATAGAGTTAAGGGGGATTTTACTATTAGAAAGAGTAGGAAATCTAGGAGGAAAAAAAAGTAATCGGTTTGATGTTCCCTTTGTGTTATGGTTTTAGTTTTTTTAGAATGTTAGGGTCTTAATAACTAAAACAATTAGCTATGAATGCGTTTCTTAAAAGGTTGTCGGTTTCCTTTGTTTGCTTGATTGTATCTAGGATTAAGTCTCTTCCCTTTTTAAATAATGTGTGCTCTTCTTTGTTTCTTAATGGCTTTCTTACAGTATTTTAGAGCAAGCTTCAAATGCTAGGTTAGTGATAGCTTGGAATTTGGATTGTTTCCTATGTTCTCCTAAAATCACTAGTGATCAATTGATCCAGTTGGAAGTAACTCCTATAAATAGCTCTTTAGTATTTTTTGTAACATGTGTTTATGAGTCAAACAACTATAATCATAGGAAGAATCTCTGGTCTACGCTGTCTACTAAAAAACACAGTAGGAAATCAACATTGGGTTATAGCGGGGGACTTTAATACTATTCTGTTTTCTCATGAGGCTAAGTTTATAAATCCCTCGGCTATCAATGGCATGAGTGATTTTAGGTAGTGTGTTAAGGATTGCACATTGTATGATTTAAATTCTATTGGTCTTAGTTTTACGTGGACCAATAAACATGTGGTGATCTCTTTATTGCAAGGAAGTTAGATAGAGCCCTTGTCAACATGGCCTAGAGTTCTAGGTTTCCTAGATCTTATAGGGTTATTCATAATCCTAACATTTTAGATCATTCCCTAGTAGTGATTAGGTCCTTAGCAAACAGGCCGAAGAGACCTTCTCCATTTAGGTTTTCAAACTTCTCGCAGCCAAAATTTCTCTAGTTAGTAGAAGAGGTTTGGAATACTCAAGTCCAAGGAAATCCTAAGTTTTGTGTAGTGTCCAAGCTTAAAATGGTTAGAAAAGCACTCAAACTTCTTAATTCTGGTCAGACAAGTGACGTGAATGTTAGAGTTGAGAATTGTCAAATAGCTCTTAACAATATCCAAGATCAAAAGAGACATTTTCCCAATAGTCCCCACTTGATTGACATTGAAACTGAAGCCATCAATAACTTGATTAGAGCTTTAGATGATCATGAGTATTTCTATAAACAATCTTCCCATATCAAATGGCTCAAAGAGGGGGATAGGAACACCAAATTCTTTCACAATTCGATATTGTCAAATAGGAACAAAAACAACATTCACTCTTTGTTAGGGATAAATGGTAATAGAATTGTTGGTTTAGAAGAGATTTAAGAACAGTTCCTAGGTTTCTTTCAAAGCACTATTAGGAATTAAAAAGACCTTCCCTCTAAAGAGTATGTGGAAAATCTTTTCCCTAATATGATTTCTGAAAATCTTACAAACAACCTGATTGCTGAAGTCTCAGTGCAAGAGATTAGGGATGCTTTCAACTCTTTTAATCCAAATAAGGCTCCTGGGCCGAATGGGTTTAATGGAATTTTCTTTAAACATAAATGGAATATAATAGGGGAGGAAATTACTCAGCCTATCCAAAAAATTTTCCATCATGGGAGATTACTCAAAGAGATTGACTCTACTTTCATTTCTCTTATTCCTAAAAAAGATCATCCTTCCACAGCGGTTGATTATAGGCCAATCTCATACTGTAACGTGATTTATAAGGTGATTGCAAAAATCATGGTAAATAGGCTTAGATAGTTACTCCCTCACATTATCAACCCAAATCGAGGTGCTTTCATTGAGAACCGTCGAATAGGGGATAATATCTTGTTGGCCCAAGAGATTTTCAAAAATTTCCATCTTGCTAATAACTATAGGAGATGTGCCTTTAAAGTGGATTTACAAAATGCCTATGACTTAATCCATTGGGATTTCCTCCTGAATGTGCTAGTAGTTGTAGGTTGTCCTCTTAAGTTCATTGAATGGATCAGAGAGTGTATTACCTCACCTTCGTATGGTATTTTGATCAATGGGTCCCCCCCAAAATTCTTTCCAAGGAAGTCAGGCTTAAGACAAGGGGATCCTTTATCTCCTTTTCTCTTTATTATTTTTATGGAGGTATTCTTAAGGAGTCTGAATGCTTGTATAGATGGCAGTACTTTCTTTAAATACCATTGGAGGTGTAAAGCCCTTAAACTCACCCATCTCTTATTTGCTGATGATCTCTTACTATTTTGTCATGCCAATTTAATTTCGGCCTAAACGTTACTTAATTGCTTGCGCACCTTTTCCAATTTACCTGGTATGGAGTTGAACCTTTCCAAGAGTCAATTCTTTTTATCTCCTGATATGGACCAGATGGCCCATCAAATGGAAATTATGTCAGGTCTTAAAAGAGGTTACCTTCCTATTCGATACCTAGGAGTTCCTCTTCTAACAGGTCGGTTGTCTAAGAGGGATTGTTTATCTTTGTTGAATAAATTGATGTTAGAGTTAACAAATGGACCCATAAAAATCTCTTTTATTCTAGTAGACTTCAATTAGTTATTTCGATCCTCTCCACTTTTCAGGTGTATTGGTCTAGTCACTTCATTCTCTCTACCTCCATTATTAAGGAAATAAAGACAAAACTTAGGAATTTCTTGTGGTCTAGGAAGGTGGTGACAAAAGCTCATATTAAGGTTAAATGGAATGAACTTTGTAGACTCGAAAGAGAGGGTGGTTTAGGTATTAAGCATTTGTCTACTTGGAATAATATGCTGATAGGGAAAAGAATTTGGTTTCTATTTAATGATAAGGAAGCTCTGTGGGTTAGGTGGGTACACACTATTATTCTGAAAAGGAAAAAATTTTGGAGTACGCATCCTAACAACTGTAGTTCGTGGAGTTGGATAAAGATTTTGTATGTTAGGGATCAAATTAGGAACCAATTCAGATTTAGAATAGGAAATGGAAATTTTACTTTCTTATGGCAGTATCTTTGGAATTCAAGAGGTATTTTGATGGATCTCTCTACTCCTAGAGTGATTAATGGGTCAGAGCTACCTATGACTACAACAGTGTTTGAAGTAATCAGGAATAATGAGTGCTGCTAGTAAGAGGCAACAGTTGTGACCATCAATAATCTAGAACCTCTACAATATCATCTAGATTGTTCACTAGCTGATAGTTTGGAATGGCTAGCAAGCTCATCAAAAAAGTATACAGATGCTTCTGCCTACATTGTCATGAGACCTCCAAATTAGACTGTTCCTTGGTATAAACTAGTATGGCATAAAAGGAATAGCCCTAAGTGCTTCTTCATTTTATGGTTAGCCTTTTTGAATAAATTACAAACAAGAGACAAACCCCTTTACCTTCACACCCCAAATTAGTGCTCCTTGTGTGCTTCGGACGATGAGACTATTGAGCATCTGTTCTTTAAATGTTCTTTGTATAAAACAATGTGGTTAAACTGTCTTAATCACTTCCAAATACACCTGCCTCTCCTGAAAAACCTTCAATCCATTTTAAATTGGTTTAACCAACCACCAAATTTTAGAAACTGACATTAATACTTTCATCATCATCCTTTTTGTTATTGTGTACAACATGTGGACTGAAAGAAACCTTCTAACCTTTAAAGATGGAATCTTGGAAGTGGGGAGCTTCAATACGAGAGCGATCTTTCAAGTTATGGAACATCTTAGCTCAAACACTAAGAGAAGGTAATTGTTGGTGTGTTTTATTATTCTAATGTAATGTCAATAGATTTGACTTCAGGCTCAGGAAAATAGAGGGAAACCTAAATCCCTCTTCAATATCTATAGTAAGAGAGACATCAGATGCAGGGAATGCCTCAATCTCCAACTAGCCTTGAAGAATTAATCTTGAAAATTTGGTGTCACAAGTTACAAGGGGAAACTCCTTCGACAATTCAGAATGAAGTTTATGTTAACCCCACTAATTAACTGTAGGAGATCCCCTAGTCCTTGGGTTGGTGTCTTAAAAATCTAGAAGTCCAGATCGGGTGGTTGGGTGAGAGTTGAGTAAATACTTGACAGATGGAAGGGGTAAGGCTCTATCTCTCCTACCTCACCACTTTGGTATCCTGTACAAAAAAGATCCCATATTGCTCTAGAAATGAGAAGAACTAAAATTATGATGTGTTGTCTTCAAGGTATGGGTTAGTAGGTAGTCTTCATTAGTTTATCTACTGCTTGAGACTGTTGTACGAAAATAGTTGTGTTATTGGTAAGATGATCCTTGATATGATCATCTTAGTTGGTAAACATGGTTTAGGCTCACTATTGTGGTTTGTATGGTCTTGGGGAACAATTGTAGGGCTCCTCATGCTTTCATGTAAGGTTTCCTTTTGGTTTGGATAAGGGATTGGCATCATGGGCAATCTCTCGATTGTACATACCTTTTATTTGTTTATAAAATTTACTGACTAACGAACAACGTAAAGAAAGCAAATCAAATTAAAAAGCATAAAAATGAGAAAATTGCCAAATAATTTTGGAGTTCGATTTCTAGGTTCAATCTTAGCCTACACACAATTAAACATACTTCATTGATTTTTATTTTCACACCTATTAGATTAACAACAAGCTATGTTAACCCCAGTTTTCCCTTAAGTCATGTTTAGTTAAAATAAGCTCTTTAACTAAACCTAACTATCAAACAACCTAGAACAAGCTCTCCATATTTAATAGGATAGTAGCATTACTCTTAGAAAAAACAAATTAATCAAGGCAACAATCACATAAGCTCAAGCTATTTAACCAAGGTTACGTTATCCCTAATGATTTGACACCATTAGTTGCCATAAATGAATTGAAAACACAATGATTACATTAATGATTTGACACCATTAGTTGCCACAAATGAATCGAAAACATATTGATTACGTATTGTATTTAAGATTCTGGCAATGGGTTTTCATAAAAAACAATCTAATGAATGCATTTAGATCATTTTTATACAAATACCCAAATCAATAGACATAGGATAACATAAACAATCATTAAAAAGAGAATGATTCAACATTACATAATGAAGACATGGAAAAAGTGTTTCTTGACTTCGATTTCACCTCAGAATTTGAAAAGGAAGCCTAACCCTCCATAGGTCTCCCAAGAGTGAATGCTCTACCCCTCCTCTTCATTTAAAAATGATTCATACATATTTGTCCTCTCAAATGTCGACTTACAACAAAAATTAGGGATATAGGATGCAAAAAAGCTCCAGTTGTGATTTTGTACATTGTGTAAGTTAATGCATGGCCGTGCATCTTGTAGATCATGTGAATTCTTGATTTTTCTTGCATTTTCTGATCCCATCTTCACTTTAATTCATCTTCTTCTTATTCCATAAAGACAAATGAGTTTGAACACCAAGATTATGGATCAAGGAATGTGCTTTTAACTCATTTTAGCTCTTGAACTTCCAAATTGTGCCTAATACCAAATATAAACTAGAATGAGTATCTTATGCATTTCACAAAAATATTCATTAAGTGTTAAGGAGTGAATGCATAAACAATTAAGCACACATTAAGAAGAAAGTGACAAATGGTGCACCTATTTTGGTGAACCAATTTGGTTTCATACTATGGAGGTCCACCAGAAAAGCTATACATCTCCTTAGATGATTAATAGAATACTATAAGGATAGACAGAGAGACTTACACATAATTTTTATTGATTTAGAGAAAGCTTATGACAGTATACTTAAGGAAATCATAAGGAGGTTTTTAGAAGCTAAGTGAGTTCCTGTTGACAATATATGTGTTATTAGGTATATGTATGAAGAAATTAAGACTGAAGTAAGGATGATAAAAGGAGATACAAAGCATTTTTCTATCGATATTAGGCTACACCAAGGATCTTTATTAAGTTCCTTCCTATCTATAGTAGTTATGTGTAAAATCCCGTTATCCTATGTTAAGGGTTAGAACCCTAAAATAGTGTATATGAGAGATTATTGAGAAGTTAGAAAGTGCATTTAATGCTCATACATAATATAACATACACACATATGTTATTAATTATTGCACACATTAAAATGATTGTACATGCATTCATTAACATTTTTCAAGTATAATTGATTTATAAATGTGATTATATTGAGAATTATGGATTTTATGTATTGAAAATTGAGTTGGAGAGTATAATTATTAATTTAGAATTTTTGGTGGAATTTGGAATATTTTCTAAAATTATGAGTATTTTTGGACTAGAAAAAATATCAAGTGGCAAGACAATTGATAAATGGTAGTAGAAATAAAAGTCAAATGGTAGAGGAAATTTTTTTATAAATAACATTGGGATTTAATGACATATTTCATTAAAAATTGGGAAACAATTGGAATAGAAATTGGAGACAAATAGACTAGTTATTAAAGGAAGCCATAAGGTGGTGACATGTGGCAAGTGACAAGTGTCACTTTCCATGCCACACGCTCACCCACGACTCCTTTAACATAGAAAGACCATTTTAATTGTTTTGTTTCTTGCTTTCTTCTTCTCTTCTTGACCTTCTTCATCTTCTTTAAGCTTCTTCACTTCCACGATACTTCCCCACCTCCATCAATGTTAAACCTTGTCCTCATTTTTTTTCACTTGCTACTCTCATGTTTGATTGTCTTCTTCATTTGAAAAAAACAAAATCCTAATATACCCACCTCCATGTTGATGATCGTGTGAGCCATGGAAAGCTAGGGTTCACATGATTTTGAAGAGTTGGAATTTGATCAAGTAAGTATCATATTGTTCTTTATGATTTGTTGTATAAAATATGTATCGAGATAGTTAGAGGTTATATGATCATAAAATGGTGTTTTATATATGTTAGAATGTGGGAAATGAACAAATTTGGTGTCTTGTTTTTGTGTTTTGATTATTATTTCATGAGTTGTTTTAGAGATGAGTTTGAAATAGAAAGATCATCGATAATGGTGTAGGAAAAAGGTGCAGAAATTTGGTGATGAATATATATGTATGTAAATGTTCTGTTTTTGGTGTATGATCGAACATATAATATGATTTGTTTGTGATTGAAATTGAGTTGAAATGGAAGTAGAATTGAAGAGAAAATAATGAGTACATAAGCTAGAAATGATAGAGTAAGCAAAAGAGATGAACTAGGATGAGAATGATGATGAAGTGTGCTGGAATATGCTAGATGGAGTGTTTTCATGGAACATGTATCTGTATTTTATCCATATCTTGATCTGCACATATCCAAATGGGATTATTTTAAGTTTGTATTAAACTAGAGATAAATGAAGGAATCTAATTTAAATTCCATCTTTAAGAGTTTCAAATTTTTGCTTGAAATTGAGTATTATGTTCTGTCGCGGTTTGGGAATAGTCTGTAATATTTAAGTATAATTTGTAGATTACTGAACCAAATTGTATAAAATTGGTGTCATTAGAAATTTAAGACATATGGGAACATTTTTTTATAAGAATGTATTGCCTAAATATTTCATTTTTCTTGTGAAAATGGCCATGCAAAATTGACCCAAAATTTTGTTTTGAGCAAAGCCATCAGGTAGTGCACGATCGTGTTAGAGTTATGTAAATATAGTGCCCTGGAAAGCAAGTGTATTTATCGATAACTTCATTTTCTTCCAATTACTTTTGAAATGAAAATATTTATTATTAATAAAACAAAAGAGTTTGGTTTTATTTGTATGAGCATTATATAACTAGTCATAAGGTACTAAGATTCTTTTGTAAGTAATATACATATACATAGAGATATATGGCAAACATTTATATTATTTGAATATAAAATAATTGATTCATAGTTGAATAAACAAGTTGATCTCTTGATTATAGTTTAGACTATAGTGTTGCAATTTATCTCTGAGTAAGTAAAAGAGTTTACTTCAAGGGAATGATGAGTTTCATATCATGATAGTGGTTGACTATCGATAATGGCACTATTAAATAAATTTGAAATCAAGTATGTTTTAAAAAATAAAGTAGGTCATTACTTTAATCTTAAACATACAACTTAAGCATTCGTTTATTATGGACCACAATCTTGATGAGTGGTGAACTCATAAGTGTTTCATTATAATTTTTGATATGAACATAATGGATTTTTATAAAGTAGCAATCCAGTGTCTGCATATTGGAATTGTTAATTGAAACATATATGAGGGAACACTTACTCAAATAAAGAGTTTAAAGTGATATCATCACTTCTAGATGTTTTACAAAAATTGGTGATTAAACTGGTACTAGTAGTTTGATAGACTAGCTACCCATCAAGTATTAACATCAAGATGAGATCTTGTGTGTTAATCACCATATAGAGTAAAATGGGAGATCTAGAAGGAAAAACCAACATAAAGGCAAAACTTATTGTGCGAATGGCTATAATATGGTTCATATTAGAGTTGCAATTAGACATCTTATTTGAAACATGTGTTCTCATAATATTTAGTAATTCGAGAGTTCAACTAATTGTCTTTAGTGGAATGACATTTAGTTAATAAACTGGAATTAATTCTAATGAGATTAAATCAATTCCAGGATTATTAGAGCTTGAATTATATAAGTCCAATTAGATTCCCCATTTGGCTTTTAGGAAGGTTATCAAATAAAGTAAGAAATACAAATAGAGGTTTTAAAGCCTATGATTGAATGTTGGGCTTACTTTAATTAATTGTTAATTAGAA
>JANIHY010000009.1:14537177-14547397 GCA_027479065.1 Erythroxylum brevipes
TCATTCACTTTAACTTTTATAAACCATACAAATCTATTTAAATCTCAAAGTCATCATAATCTATCAATTCCTTTTCTTATCAATTTTCTTGAAACATAAACACATCTATTACCAACTTCATATACAAACTTATTTATTTCATACTATTTATATTTCTAAAATTCACTTAAAGATTGGGGTCCAACATTTTGATACTTAGAGGTATCCCATATCGGCTGGAGAGGAGAACGAAGCATGCCTTGTAAGGATGTGGAAAGCTCTCCCTTGCAGACGCGTTTTTCATGCCCTAACGCACTGGATCCCATCAGAACTCCGAAGTTAAATGTGCTAGGGCCAGAACAGTACCAAGATGGGTGACCTCCTCAGAAGTCCTGTGGAAAAATAAAACCGTGAGGGAGCGAGGCCCTAAAGGCCAGACCCAAAGCGGACAATATCTGCAAGCGGGTGGGCGCGAGGCCCAAGAGGCCGAGGCCCTTTGGAGGACGTGAGGCCCTAGAGGCCGAGGTCCTGTGGATGCGAGGCCCGAGAGGCTGAGGTCCTACATCGTTGACACACCTTTGGTGGGGTAAATTACTCGTTGGCAAGATCGTTGGCCATCTTCAATGGGAAAAACAACATATTAGGACACCTTCAGTGGGAAAAACAGTTCTTTGGCATAAATGTTGGACGCATTTGGTGGGAAACAACTTGTTGGCATACCTTTGGAGGGTAAAACAGCTAGTTGGCATGGTCACTGTCCACGTTCGATAGCAAACAACCTATTGGCACACCTTCGGCTGGGAAAATAGCTTGTTGGTAGTTCATTGTGCACTTTCAGTGGGAAAGACCATTGGCACACCTTCGATTGAAAAAAAAGCTTGTTGGCATGATTCCTGGTCACCTTCAGTGTGAAGGCAACCTATTGACATGGTCACTGGGCACTTTCTATCGGAAAAACAACCAGTTGACACAACTTTGGTGGCAAAAACAACCTTTAGGTAAAGTTGCTAGGCCCCTTTGGTGAGAAAAATAGTTCATTGGCACACCTTAAATGGGAAAAATATCTCGTTGGCACATTCGTTGGGCACTTGTAGTGGCAAAAATAGTCTATTGGCATGCCTTCGATATGAAAAATATTGAGTTGGCAAGGTCATTGGGAACCTTTGGCTGCAAAAGCAGTTCGTTTGAATGCCTTTCATAGGAAAAATAGCCCGTTGGCAAGTTCATTGGCTATCTTTGGTGTGAAAAACAACACACGGAACACCTTCAGTGAGAAAAATAGTTTGTTGGCATTAACACTAGACGCCTTCGGTGAGGAATAACTTGTTGACATACCATTAGAGGGAAAAATAGCCAGTTGTCATAGTCGTTATCCACGTTCGATAAGAAACAATCCATTAGCACACCTTCAGTTGGGAAAATAGTTTGTTGCCAATTCGATGTGCACTTGCAGTGGGAAAATAGCCCATTGGCATAACTTTGATTGAAAAAATAGCTCATTGGCACAATTCCTGTTCACCTTAAGTGTTAAAACAACTTGCTAACATGGTCACTGGGCACTTTCTGTGGGAAAAATAGCCTATTGGCACAGCTTTGCTGGCAAAAACAACCCATTGGTAAAGTCGCTGGGCTCCTTTGGTGGGAAAAATAATTCACTGGCACCCTTTAGATGGGAAAAATATCTCATAGGCACATTAATTGGGCACCTGCGGTGGGAAAAACATTCCATTGGCACGCCTTCGGTGTGAAAAATATTCAATTGGTAAGGTCACTGGGAACCTTTGGTGGCAAAAACAGTTCATTGGCACACCTTCTTTAGGAAAAATAGCTCGTTGGCAAGTTCATTAGCCATCATCGGTGGGCAAAACAACATTTTGACACACCCTCAGTGGGAAAAATAGTCTGCTGGCACAAACGTTGGATGCCTTTGGTGAGAAACAACTTGTTGACTTACCTTTGGAGGGCAAAAATGCTGGTTGTCATGGTCGCTATCTATGTTGTATAGGAAATAACCCATTGGCAAACCTTCAATGGGAAAAAGAGCTTATTGGCAAGTCACACTGTGCACTTTTAGTGGGGAAAACAACCCATTGGCACACCTACGGTGGGAAAAACATCTCATTGGCATGATTGCTGGGGACCTTCGATGAGAAAATAACTTGTTGACATGGTCATTAGGCACCTTTTGAGAAAAAATAGCCTGTTGGAACACCTTTGGTGGCAATAGTATCCCATTGGCACAGTTACTGGGCACATTTAGTGGGAAAAATAGTTTAATGGCAAACCTTTGCTAGGAAAAATAGATCATTGGCAAGGTCACTGCGAATCTTAGATGGCAAAAACATTCTATTGGCACACCTTTGGTGGCACAAATTGCCCATTGGCAAGGTCGTTGGCCATCTTTGATTGGAAAAAAAACACATTGGCGCACCTTCAGTGTGAAAAATAATCTGTTGGCATAAACGTTGAATGCCTTCAGGTAAAAACAACTTATTGGCATACCTTTGGTAGGCAAAACAACCAGTTGGCATGGTCACCATCCACATTCGATGGGAAATAGAACGTTGGTATAGGTTCAATTGGGAAAAAAGCTTATTGGTAGCTCACTATGCATTTTCAGTGGGAAAATAGCCCATTGGCACACCTTTGATTGGAGGAACAACTTGTTTGCATGATTGCTGAGTACCTTCGGTGACAAAACAGCCCGATGACGTGGTCATTGGGCACATTATGTGCAAAAAACAACTCATTGGCGCAACTTTGGTAACAAAAAAAACTCATTAGCAAAATCACTATGAACCTTTGGTGGCAAAAACAGTCCATTGGCACACCTTCAGTGGGAGAAATAGCCAATTGGCACACCATCGGTGGGAAAAATAGCTTGTTGGCACAATTGTTGAGCATATTCGATGAGGAAATAGCCCATTGGCATGGTCATTGGGAACTTATGTGTGAAAAATAGCCTGTTGGCACACTTTTGGTGGGATAAATATCTCATTGGCACGATCGCTAGGCACATTCAGTAGGAAAAATAGTCTATTGGCAAACCTTCGTTAGGAAAAATAGCACATTGGCAAGGTCACTGGGAACCTTCGATGGCAAAAGCATTCCATTGGCACTCTTTCGGTGCAACAAATAGCTCGTTGGCAAGGTCATTGGCCATCATCGATGGAAAAACAACACATTAGCATACCTTAACTGGGGAAAACAGTCTGTTGGCACGAACGCTACCTGCTCTTTATTAGGAAATAACTTGTTGGCTATGCTCTTTACTTATAACTTAATTTTCTTCCAGTTACTTTTGTAATGAAAATATTTTTTATTAATAAAACAAAAGAGTTTGGTTTTATTTGTATGAGCATTATATATCTAGTCACAAGGTACTGAGATTCTTTTGTAAGTAATATACATATATATAGAGATGTATGGGAAACACGTATATTATTATAATCTAAAATAATTGATTCACAGTTGAATAATCAAGTTGGTCGCTTGATTATGATTTAGACTGTAGTGTTACGATTTATCTTCAAGTAAGTAAAAGAGTTTACTTCAAGGGAATGATGAGTTTACGATGATAGTAGTTGAATATCGATAATGGCACTATTAAATGAATCTAGAATCAAGTTTGTTTTAAAGAATAAAGTAGGCTGTTACTTTAATCTTGTAATGTATAACTTAAGCATTCATTTATTATGGATCACAATCTTGATGAGTGGTGAACTCATACGTGTTTCGTTATAATTTTTGATATAATCATAATGGATTTTTACAAAGTATCAATCCAGGGTCTGCATGTTGGAATTATTAATTGAAACATATTTCAAGGAACATTCACTCAAATAAAGAGTTTATAATGATATCACCACTTTTAGATGTTTTTACGAAAATTGGTGATTAAACTAGCGCCAATAGTTTGAAGGACTAGCTACCCATCAAATCTTAACATCAAGATGAGATCTTGTGTGTTAATCATTATATAGAGTAAAACGGGAGATCTAAAAGGAAAAACCAATATAAGGGCAAAATGGTATTTTTACCCTTTATTGTGCAGATGGCTATAATATGGTTCATATTAGAGTTTGCAATTGGACATCTTATCTGAAACATGTGTTCTTATAATATTTAGTAATTCAAGAGTTCAACTAATTATCTTTAGTGGAATGACGTTTAGTTAATAAGCTGGAATTAATTCTAATGAGATTAAATTAATTTCAGGCTTATTAGAGTTTGAATTATATAAGTCCAATTAGATTCCCCATTTGGCTTATAAGAGGGTTATCAAGAAAAGTAAGAAATACAAATAGAGGTTTTAAAGCCTATCAATGAATGTTGGGCTTACTTTAATAATTGTTAATTAGAAGCCCATATGAACATTTAGAAATGGACTAGACTTTGGTTTAATTTGATTAATTAGACCAAGCAAATTAAAACAAACCTAATAAAGATAAAAGGAAGTGGACTTTTTGTTTTAATAGACTAAAAGTGCAACTGCACATCTAACATAGTTTGTTATATCTAAGATGGTTTTTAGCATGCTTTATCATCATTAAATGGAGTAATGATCTTATTATTAAATGGTTTGATGGTGGTCTTTTAATGATAGAATGTATCATATTAGCATTCATTAGATTAAAGAAGAAAGAGGTGCATTTGATGAATCATCTTCCTTCTTTCATCACTAAAATTGAAAGTGAGATGTGTTTTTTAGGTTATTGATCTTTTCATATAGCCATCTTAAAACAAATGAGAAAGGTCTCATTTATTGCCTTCATTATGATTGATTAAGGAAGGATGTGATGCATTGGATGCACTTCACTTCTTCCTTTAAGGCTTAACTAAAATTGTGAGAGTAAATACAAGGTGTTGTTGAATTTTTATCTCTCTCTCCTATCTTGTAGGGGTTCGCTGAAATTTTCATGAGAGTTGTCTCATCATTGGCGTCTTTCTTAAACGGACAAATCTCTTTAAGTTTTCTTCTCCTTTCCCTCCAAAGGATCTTGTTAACCAATTTGTCCAAGGAGAACAAGTGGTAGATTGGATTGGTCAAGGATACAATAATGAGAAGAGGATACAATAACGAGAATAGGATACATTACCTACGAGAAAACACATTGCCTAGGATAGGATAGCACAGTGAGGAGTTAAAGCTGAAGCGAAGGAGTTGGTAATAATTTCCATCTTCTTATTTATGTAAATTACTTTCCTTACACTGTATCATGTATGGCTTGGCATGTTGATTTGGTTATATTGCTTCTACTGCAATTTTGACTTCTAAAAAAGTTTTGAAATCCACCGCTTTACCCAAATCTTGCATGCTTAATTTTTCAATCCAACAATTGGTATCAGAGCTAGTTTTCTTATGCATGATTTCGGTTCCTATATGTGATCATAGGTTGGCAATCATTTTTGTATGCTACATATTTTTTATGTGATAGAAATATATGTGGTGTTTATTTTGCTCTTTTGGTTGTCTATAGATTCTAAAGTTACCTTGTAAGTTTTCTTCATTTGGTTTATAACAAGAAGGGTGGCCTATCATTGTCATGTTTCCTCCTTGGTTTCATTTTTAGGTTTTCCTTGATTATGTAATGTACAAAATCATGTAATGATGAAGATGAAGAAGTCATGGATGAAGAAATGAAGAGGTAAGGTTTCAGTTTTGCTTAAAGTGTATTGGTAAAGTTTCGGTTGTTAGAAAACCAAAGTGCTATAATTTTATGTTTACAAATTTTCGGTATTATGACTAAACAAGTTTCAGTTTTAATTTAAAACAGCTGCTGGGTATTTTGTTTAAAATGGACCAGTTTCAGTTTTGATGAAAAACAAGTGCTGGATTTTTTATTTCATATGGACAAGTTTAGGTTTTGATGAAAAACAAATGCTGAAATTTTTGTTTCATATGGACAAGTTTTGGTATTGATGAAAAACTAGTGCTGGAATTTTTGTTTTCAAAGTAGCAAATTCGTTTTTATGAAAATCAAAACTTTGTCGAACCAGAATATCCAAGTGTAAGAAGAAATTGTTGGGCCTAAAAGCCTTGTAATTGTATTTATGTTTCCAGGATGGCCAATCAAAAGTGGCTAATTAGTTCATATGATGAATGGGCAAATGAATGCAAATAATATGTGATATTATGTAATTGCATGTCATTTGAAAAAGTGCCAACCCTAGGCTTTGCCATGCATTCATTAGGTATGACATATATAATGAAATAATATAGGATGGATAATAAATTGCATCTAGACAAGATGGTATTTATTAAAACTTATAGCCCAAAAAGATTGAGTGGGAGAGGATACTCATATGAGAGTCCACAGTCTCCATATAATGGCCCACTTGCATGTGGTAAAGTGTTACTCCCCACCGAAGGGCATGAATCCTAAATCTTACATGGTTTAGGTCTCCTTAAGGATAAATCCATTTATTGGTAGCAAACGTGACCTCCCATCGAGGCATGGTTTGCAAGTACCTTTAGTGAAAGAATCAAATGGTTACACACTCCACATATTTTATCTACAACTTGCCCACTATAGCTCTATTGGTAAAAGTATGGACCAAATTATGACACTTCACAAAAAAGTTATGCATGAAGATGCTTGGTAGTTTTTTAAGTGGAAGGATCCCAATTTTTCTTTTAATGGATAAGATGGCCGATCTTCACTTATTTTGTTATAGATAAGAAAAATAATTGTTTTATAAAGATATAAATGTTTTTTAAGTTTTGTAAAATCTATCATCATGGATACTTGCATTATGATTTTATACAAAGTTCCAATATTGTTGACTAGTATGCTCATTCATTAATAATTTATTTTTCAGACATAATCACCACAAAATAAATCCAATCACTTTGCTATTGATAAATAACAAAGTGTAAAATGGAGAGAATTTTAATGAATGGAGATGTAACCTTGACATTGTTCTTCAATATGAACGAATTTTATGGGTATTAACTAAAAATGAGCCCGCACCTCTGGTTAGAGATGAGCAATGGCAGAATGTTGATAAGACTACTAAGTGCTACATTCTAGCTTCTGTCAACATCATGTTGCAAAAGCAAATTGCTTGTATGAAAATTGCTAATGCAATGGTCCATCACTTACATAAGATATTTGGTGTAAGGACTAGGTCTGTAGGAGTGAAAGCTATCTATACCTTTCATAATCTCAAACAAAAACCTGGTGAGTTGGTGTGGGATTACATCCTTAAGGTAATCTATGCGGTTACTAAGGCTAAGATGCTTGGGGCAGATACACACACGCAGATTATTATGATCATCAATAGCTTAAACTTATCTTTTCAGCAGTTTAAATTGGACTATAAGCTCAACAACAAGAATTACACCTTGAGTTGATGAATACCCTCTAGAGTATAGAGGAGATAATAAATATCAAGGCTCATAGGCCAAAAGCTAATGTCACATCTTCTTCAATGTCCAAGGGTAAAAGGAAAGAAAAAGAAGAAGGGTCGAATGAAAAAGAAGGCCCAAACAGGGTTCAAGGCCTAACCCATAAAAAAGAAGGCCAAATAGAAAACAAAAGGAAAATGTTTCCATTATGACGAGATGGGCCATAACAAAAGAAACTGTCTAGTCTACCTTGAGTCCCTCAAAAGCAAATAAAGTATGGGTTTCCTAAGTTTTTTAGGAACTAGAAATGCGGCAGATTTATCTGATTCTTGGATATTAGATTCAGAAGCCACTGACCATGTTTGCAATTCTTTGAAGGCATTTCAACAAATGAAAAAACAACCTAAAGGCCAGTTTTAAAGTCAAGATAGCAGATGGATCCTACGTTTCGACATAATCAGTGGGAGTCATAATCAGATGGATCCTACGTTTCTATTTTTTGTTTAATAAAATCTAGTTATTCCTTATATTTTTAAAATGTTATTTCAATATATGAGAATAAGGATTTTATTTGTGATGTAATAATTAAACAAGGATTGTTCATTACAGAACCTATTACAGGCTCACTAAACAGCATAAAATTGATAAAACCAAGACAATCCAATGTCTCTAGCATTAATTCACAATATCTGTGGCACTTAAGTAAGGGTCATATCAATCAGAAAAGACTTGACAGGCTAGTAAAGGATGGGATCCTTATAGGCTTAGATGATGATCCATTACTCATAAGTGAACCTTGTATTGAAGGAAAAATGACCAACGCCTCATTTTCTTCTAAAGGAAACAGATCTAAATCCACATTGGACCTGGTACATATTGATTTATGTGGGCCCATGAATGTATAAGCTAGAGGAGGTTATGAATACTTCATAACCTTTATAGATGATTACTCTAGTCATGGCTATTTGTATTTGATGTATAAAAAGTATGAGTCCTTTGAATAGTTCAGAGAATTCAAAGCTGAAGTTGAGAAGTAGCTAGGCAAGCCGTTAAAACAACTTCGATCGGATCGAGGTAGTGAGTACTTATCTGGAGAGTTTCAGCAATATTTAATTGACAATAGAAATGTTTCCAACTTGTCAACTCCTCAAACAACTAAAAAAATGGTGTAGCTAAGAGGAGAAATATAACTCTATTGAAAATGGTAAGATCAATGATGTCCTATGTTAGCCTTCCAAAATCATTATAAGGATATGCCATACAAATGACAAGCTATCTTCTTAACTTTGCTCCATCCAATTTAATGCCTAAATTACCTAGGGAGTTATGGACTAACTGAGTGCCTTCATTGTGGCATTTAAGGACTTGGGTTATCCAACACATGTTCTAATGCCTAAATTCACAAAGATGGAACCAAGGTCAGAAGTATGTTTGTTCATTGGATATCCTATGGGTGCTTGAGGGTATTTGTGTTGAAAAATGCAACCTTCCTAGAAGAAGAGTTTGTGAGAAATCATAAAGGAAGAAGTGAAGTAGTACCCAGAGAGTTAGCTATTTCATCTAAACCAAGAGTTGATTTGGATATAGCAGAACAAGATGTCAAAATGGATTTAAGAGTTAAATTAGAAGAGCAACCTGAACATCAAGTAATGCGTAGATGTGGTGGGAGGATTGTGAGACAATCAGATGGGTATCTAGGTCATGGAGAAGGCATTATAGCCATCTCTGACCAAGAAAAAATGGATCCCACTACTTATACACAGGCTATTAATGATGTTGATGAAAAAAAATGACTCAAAGGAGATGGAATTAGAAATAGATTCCATGTATGTCAATGAAGTCTGGATCCATGTAGATTTACCACTAGATGTAAAAGTCATAAGGTGTAAATGGATGTACAAAAGGAAAAGAGGATCAGATGGAAAGGTAGAGACCTTTAAAACTAGATTGGTAGCTAAAGGCTATACTTAAAAGGAGGGTATAGACTATGAGGAGATATTTTCTCTGGTTGCCATACTTAAGTTCATCAAAATTCTTTTGGCCATATCAACCTATTTTGATTATGAAAAATGGCAAATGGATGTCAAGATCGCATTTCTTAATGGAGATCTTGAGGAAATCATTTATATGGCCCAACTAGAAGGATTTGTTGAGCTAGGTAATTAGCATAAGGTATGCAAATTGCAAAGGTCCATTTATGGACTTAGCACCTGTTTAGTTCAGCTTTTGGAGGCTTCAAAAGCTCTTTTTTCCACCGCAAAAACTATTTTAAGGAAAAAATGAGTGTTTAGCTGTAAACTTCAAAAGCATTTTTAAATTAGAAATAGTTTTTTTAAAAGCTAAAATTTGGAACTTTTTAGAAAAGCCCCAAATTTTAGATTTTTTAGGTAGATCAATTTGCGTCACTTACGCATAGATCAAAAGTGGCTTTCTTCTCGTTCTGACGAGGTTCTATAAATTGAGGTTTGAGACTGAAAACAGTGACTGTCTTTCTGAATTTTAGTGGATATCAGTGGATTGAAAGATCCGAACTTTGGAGTAACTTCTTAAGAAATTCTAATCAAGTTGGTGTCAAATGTAATGGAGAAGGTCCCATTAGGTAGGGCTACTTCTTGGCTTGTGTTGAGAGCTGTGAGGCAATTCTTTCTCCTTTCGGGTTTTCTAATGGTTTATGAGTCTTGGTTCTTGGAGTTCTGTGCAGAGGAAGTGGTCTCCGATGGTGGGTCTTGGTCTTGGTCTTGGTTGGAATATGAAGTTTCGAAGGGGATTCTGTGTTGGTGTTCTCTGCCATACTTTAGGGTCAGTGGTGGTTGGTGGCTAGGAATTCAATTAATTAATTTTCATAAATTAAAAATAAATTAATAAATTTTATTTAACAATTTTTAATTTA
>JANIHY010000009.1:14547497-14560058 GCA_027479065.1 Erythroxylum brevipes
CTCTATACTTTAATTAATGAGATCAATTACTTTCTTCATAAGAAAGAAACATAATGTGTGCTAATTTTACCGTTTCAACAATATCCTATCTTGATGAAGCTACAACTAGGAACATTTAGGAATAATATATAAGTGTATATTGAATCTCAAAAATTGTGACCTCATCATAATTTCAATTACACTGTAATTATTCCAAGGATTTTATCTTTATGAAAAATAATTAAATAATTAACGAATTCATAAAGATAAAAATGCCTTCGATAAATTAATAATAATGTCATACAAATATTTACAACCAAAATAAATTGGCTACAAGGGCATAAACTAACACATATGTATCAATTTGACCCAAATTTCTTTTTTATCAATGACTAATCTCGACTCTTCTTGCAGGTAGAACTTTTTTTATTCTTCTAATGGATTTGACACCCAAACCCCCTTCTTCGTTAGGTAAGCACACATCATACCACCTAACTTTTGTTCCTTTATAGTTGTGCATAGTACCGGAATAGAGGAAATTCTTCATCAACTTCTCTATTCTTTTTTATGAGATTCTTTGGGATTATGAAGTGAGAGAACTTAAAAGCCTACATATTTTTTAGTTTGGAAGTTATCAACTGAAGCCTACCAGTAAAGGAGAGACATCTATTCCTCTAGTTACTTATTCTTCTATGGACAACTTAAAAAAAATGGCTTCTAATCCCTATATGTTAATCTCTCAATGGTAAAGGCAATGCTAACATATTTTACTAGAGATCCTATATGTTCAATCATGTTAAGAGTTGAACTACTAAGCCTAATCATTTGTGTTTGGTAAGAGAATTAAGTGACTTTTGGCTTTGTTAATGGCTAGACCTAACAGGGGATTAAAGATACAGAGGGAGTTCATAAGGATCAACATTGAATTAACGTTGGTTCTATACAATAGTAGGAGATTGTCTGTAAAGTATAGACTAATAAACTACAACTTCATGAATTTATGATGATAAAAGAATTTATTTTCCTTCTATATTATGAAGAATATCAGCCTATTAAGAGCTTTTATGCATAAAGAAAAGAGTTATGGAGAAATAAAGCCTCCTTGTCTAAGCTTTTTTTCCCTTTTGATAAAGCTAGTTGGCTCTATATTATAAATAATATAGAAGAAAGTAGTTTCAACGCATTGTTAGATCCATATGCTAAACTACAAGGGGAAGCCAAAAGCTTTAAGAGTGTATTGAATAAAACCCTAACTTATGGCATCAAAAATTTTTTGGAAATCAATTTTCATTGCATAACTTTTTGAACCATATTTTTTATGTTAATTTTTAAAGAATTCTGTTCTAAGAAGGATGTTGTCCCTTTCTTTTATGAATACACATTAACAATGGTTGGTGATGGAGACAAGGGACTTTTTAAACCTATTAGCTAACATCTTTAAGATGATTTTGTAAATTAATTTTCAAAATAAAACAAGTTTATATTCACTCAAGAATTTAGATTTAGAGTTTTAGACACTAGAGTGACATAAGTTTTGTTTACTTCCTTCCAAATTATACCTTTTGGTGAAGAATTCAAATGCAAACTTACTCAGTCCATCCGTCACTAAGTGCAATGTTTTCTTTATTAAAAAAATACATTGAAGCCATCTAGATTAGTGGTTTTATTGGTATTCCTAGAAAACAGAGTTGTTTAAAAATCTATAGGGTTGTATTGTCTTATGAGAAATTATATTGATCTATAAAGATTGAGTGGTTAACAAAAATTTTTATTGCCTCCATAGATGACTAAGAGTTAAAGGGTTCTCCTAATTATTTTTTAAAATAACTATCCATTTTATTAAAGAAATCTTCCTACTTCTAGATAACTTCTCCATTTTTGATCTAAGGTAGAGCTAATTATGTGGGAATTTCTTCTTGAAATGATGGAGCTATAGAAAATATTGGCATTTAAGCCCCCTCCTCTGAGCATTAGATTCTAGATTTTTTTTAAGTAGAAGATGATAATTGCAACGTATCAAAATATAAGAGCTCACCACATGTTTTTTTATTCTATCTTAAGCTCATTATTAAGATTAGCAGAAACTTCCTCTTGAAGACGTATAAAAGTTTCGCTTAATTTTTGTATGAAAAAATTGCCATAGGTTTTATGAAGGTTTATGGTTTTAAGCTAATATTTAATGGTTTTAAGCTTCACAAAAAATTTGCAAGCTTTAAAACCCTATGTTTTCTTTTCTAATCACCTCTTAATTACATGCTTAAACCCTTCGACTTTAGTAAGATAGTTAAAAAAATGTAAAAGTGATCTCCTCCAAGCCACATTTACCAGATGATTGATCTTAATAGGAGAGTGGTTAGAGATCAAACAACTAGAAAATGTAGCTTTACTAAGTGGAAAATAGATTGCCATGATTGGTTTACAAGAGCTTTGTCGATCTTTTTCTTTATCAACCATTTCCCTTTTTTTATTATTACTCCAACTAAAGAAATTTATGTCAAAATTCATGTCCAATAAACTAATATTACATATAAAATTGTTGAAGTCCCTATTATAGCTTCTGAAGTTATGCTTTTCCTATCTAATTTATAGGGGAAACAATGTTCAGGCGAAGTCTTCAATTATTATCCATGTTTCTATAATTTCATTTCCTTCTTGAATTTGTTTGTTTCAGAAGAGATTACTCTAAAGTTCAAGGTTTGATGCATAACCAAGAGTAATAAAAATCTCTCTATGAACTAACATAAGTCTTATTTTAATAGAAAGGTGTTGGCATGAATAAGCTGTAAGTGTTAAAATGAAAATAGAAGAGTCATAAACAACTATAATTCAATCATTGAAACGGTTATTATGGTTTGAAATGAAAAACCATCCTAACCATATATTTTATTATATTATGTTTTTTCTTCAATTTGGTTTCTAGTAAACCTAAATATGAGGCTTTCTAATGTTTAAGCAACCATGTAATAATTCTTGCTTTTTAGTACAGTTAGCTCTCTTGCATTCCACATAATGACTGAAATTATTAATGGTTTAGTATATTAACTTACTCTTTAGCTTTTACTTTCCTTCCTGTTCTCCTTTTTGAGTTTTGAAAAATCTAATTTCAGTTTTCCTTGAGCAAGTATTACTATAATCGGATCTCCATCAAGTATTTTAAGCTTACTCCTTTATATTTATTGCATGGAGGAATTAATCCTTATTAGATTTATAATTAGAGGCTTTGATGTAATACCTTATTAAAACAGTTGTTAAACTTGGTCCTACTTTGTGAATTTTTATTATTTTTTGTTAGCTATCTTGTTTCCCAAAAATTCATATTTTTTTTGAATTATCATTTATGTTTAAAGGAGGAGGATAAATGAAGATGGTTCTAGAATAACCAAATCATAATTTCCCTCTGAGTAGTATTAGGTTAAGAGTTTATTGCAAAAACTTCCTCAAGTTCTTATATGTCCTTGTTAGTAAGTTCCCTATAGTCTCCTTTTTTAAACTTAGGGAATTTAATTTGAAACTTCCACTATAACTTAATTTCACTAGTGCCTCTATCATTCCATTAATGGAACCAAATTTTATGATTATGATAGGTTAATAAAGAGCTTGCTTAATATTAACTTCCATACATACTCTAACATAACCAATATGCTTCAATATTGCTTAATATTACCTTCCACACACACTCTAATATAGTCAATGTGCTTTAATCTTATTGTTTCATCTAGGCACAAGGCCCTCCCTTTATATAGCTAGACAAGTAACTTAATCTCATTTTATATCAGTATTTTAATAGGAAAATGTAAAAGTTTACCCATAGAGAAACATGCTTTAAGCTAATCTTATCCATGCCTACCCTAGGTCTTTACTTCTGAAAGAATATTAAAACATTGTTGATGTGCTATAGCCCTATTAGTATAATCTTATTTAAACCTTAAACTTAACTAAATCTAAAAATAAACTAACCCTATTCACTGATTAATACTTCATTCCAAACTCCTTGCTTCTAGTTCTTCATGGCCTAATATATAAAAGGAAAGGTTGGTATCTTATTTAATAAGAAACTGACTATGGTGGTTATCCATCTGGTAAGCTCCAACTTTAATAATTTATACGAGAGGTTATACTAGTTTTCCATTCTTTATTAAAGTTAGAGGAAAGTAACGGAAGCTCATTATGGAATAAGTCTCCAACCACTTGACACCAAGTGGCTTTAATACCTCATACATGAGATCTTAAAGGAGCAAGATCTATAGAGAAGGAGGATCACCTTAGGCTGGCAAAGAATGGGTAACTTAGACCTCAGGGAGTCTTTTTTGGAGTTATGTAAATATAGTTCCCTAGAAAGCAAGTGTATTTACATCTAACTCAATTTGCTTCCAGTTACTTTGTAATGAAAATATTTATTATTAATAAAACAAAAGAGTTTGGTTTTATTTGTATGAGCATTATATATCTAGTCATAAGGTACTGAGATTCTTTTGTAAATAATATACATTTACATAGAGATGTATGAGAAACATGTATATTATTAAAATCTAAAATAATTGATTCACAGTTGAATAATCAAGTTGGTCGCTTGATTATGATTTCGACTATAGTGTTGTGATTTATTTCCAAGTAAGTAAAAGAGTTTATTTCAAGGGAATGATGAGTTTTATATCATGATAGTAGTTGATTATCAATAATGGCACTATTAAATGAGTCTCGAATCAAGTATGTTTTAAAGAATAAAGTAGGTCATTACTTTAATCTTAAAACATACAACTTAAGCATTCGTTTATTATAGATCATAATCTTGATGAGTGGTGACCTCATACGTGTTTCATTATAATTTTTGATATGATCAGAATGGATTTTTACAAAGTATCAATCCAGGGTCTACATGTTGGAATTATTAATTGAAACATGTATTAGAGAACATTCACTCAAATAAAGAGTTTATAGTGATATCATCACTTTTAGATGTTTTATAGAGATTGGTGATTAAACTGGCGCCAATAGTTTGATGGACTGGCTACCCATCAAGTCTTAACACCAAGATGAGATCTTATGTGTTAATCACCATATAGAGTAAAACGGGAGATTTAGAAGGAAAAACCAACATAAGGGCAAAATGATAATTTTACCCTTTATTGTGCGGATGGCTATAATATAGTTCATATTAGAGTTTGCAATTAGACATCTTATTTGAAACATATATTCTCATAATATTTAGTAATTTAAGAGTTCAACTAATTGTCTTTAGTGGAATGACATTTAGTTGATAAGCTGAAATTAATTCTAATGAGATTAAATTAATTCTAGGCTTATTGGAACTTGAATTATATAAGTCCAATTAGATTCTCCATTTGGATTCTAAGAAGGTTATCAAACATAGTAAGAAATACAAATAGAGGTTTTAAAGCCTATGATTGAATGTTGGGCTTACTTTAATTAATTGTTAATTAGAAGCCCATATGAACATGTAGAAATGGGCTAGGTTTTGGTTTAATTTGATTAATTGAATTAAAACAAAGTTATTAAAGACAAATGGAGGTGGATTTTTGGTTTTAATGGGCAAAATGTGCAGCTGCACTAGGGATGACAATGGGTAGGGTTCGGTTCGGGTTTTACTTGACCTATATCCATATCTATTTTTTATGACTCAATCCACATCCATATCCATATACATCGGTTTTTACGATTTACTACCCATATCCAAATCCATTGGGTTATTCGAGTTTTTGGATAGTTGTATAACACATAAAAATATAAATTTTAAATAAAAAATTTAAAGAGTAGATTTTTGTGAACGCTCCAAATCAAAATAACTTTAATAATAATAAGTCAAGATTTTGATTTGTATGTATTAAAAAATATATAATTGGAATAATAAAAATCATAATATTTAGTTCAAAGACAACGTACATTTTTCACAATTTAGAACTGGAACAAAGATTGAAATAACTAAAGCTTTAAATTGTCTTTGCGTGAACTCTACAACATTCAAAACTCTATCTCCATATCATTTGCATTATTAGCATCCTATAAGAAAAATAAAATATGATAAAAAATATGAGTACTGAGAAGTAAAGTGGAGATTTTAAAGTTGTTTCTTCGTATAAAATTTTAATATTTTATTTTATTTAACCATAAATATTCAAGAAAAAAAGAAAAATAAAGTTAATAAAAAACGGGTAAGATATGGGTATCTATGGTTCAGGTTTTAGTCTACCCATATCCATATCCATTTTTTATGACTCAACCCATATCCATATCTATATCCATCGGTTTTTACGATTTACTGTCCATATCCAAATCCATTGGGTCGGGTGGTGTGGATATTAATCGGGTTGAAAACCCACTGCCATCCCTAAGCTGCATATTTATAATTGGTTTGCTATATTTAAGATGGTTTTTAACATGTTTTATCATCATTAAATGAATGATCTCATCATTAAATGGTTTAATAGTGGTCTTTTAATGATAGCATGTAACCTATTAGCATTCATTGGATTAAAGAAGAAAAAGGTGCATTTGATGAACCATTTTCCTTCTTTCATCACCGAAAACCGAAAATGAGATGTAATTTGTAGATTATTGGTCTTTTCATGTAGCCATCTTAAAACAAATGAGAATAGTCTCATTTATTGGCTTCTTTATGATTGATTAAGGAAGGAGGTGAGACATTGATTGCACTTCACTTCTTCTTTTAAGACAATAACTGAAATTGAGAGAAGAAAGACAAGGTGTTGTTGAATTTTTATCTCTCTCTCCTATCTTGCATTTGCTAGCCAAAAATTGCATGAGAGGTGTCTCATCTTTGGCTTCATTCTACTAAGGAAAAATCTCTTCAAGTGTTTCTTCTCCTTTCTCACCAAAGGATCTTGGTAACCCAGTTGTCCAAGGAGAAAAAGTGGTAGATCGGACTGGTCGAGGATATAATACTAAGAAGAGGATACATCACCTTGGAATGGATACATTGCCGAGAATAGGATAGCATAACAAGGAGTCAAAGTTGTAGTGAAGGAGTCGGTAAAAAATTTGTTATTATGTAAATTATTTTCCTTATACCGTATCATGTATGGCTTGGCGTATTGTTTTGGTTATATTGCTTTCGCTGCAATTTTGATTTCTAAAAAGTTTTGAAATTTACTGTTTCATCCAAATATAGCATGCTTATGTTTTCGATCCAACAATTGGTATCAGAGCCAAGTTTCTTATGCATGATATCGATTTCCATATATGATGCATGGGTTGATCATATTTTTTGTATGCTGCATATTTTTATATAATAGAAATATTTATGGTGTATGTTTTGCTCTTTTGGTTGTCCATAGATTATAAAGTTACCTTGTAAGTTTTCTACATTTGGGTTGTAACATGGAGGGTGGCCTATCATCGTCATGTTTCCTCCTTGGTTTCATTTGTATATTTTCTTTGATTATGTAATGTACAAAATCATGTAATGATGACGATGAAGCAGCCAATTTATGAAGGAATGAAGAGGTAAAGGTTTCGGTTTTGGTTTCGGTTTTGCTTTTTGTGTGTTGGCTAAATTCTTGTTTTTTAGAAAACAAAGGTCCTAGAATTTTGTTTTAACAAACTTTTGGTTTTATGAACATTTTTGTAACAAAGTTTCAATTTTTACAAGTGTTGGAATTTTTATGTCATATACATAAGTTTCGGTTTTGGTGAAAAACAAGTTCAGATTTTTTTTGGACAAAAATTCAGTTTATGAAAATCAAAATTTTAGTTGGAAATGAAAAGCCATTACACACTTTTTACTGAATAGGTCGGGTCATGTGAGCAAAGAGTTCGAAGTGGAAGATCCAAGTCCAAAAAGAAATTGTTGGGCCTAAAAGCCTTGTAATTGTATTTATGTTTCTAGGATGGACAATCAAAAGTGGCTTATTAGTTTATGAGATGAATGGATAAATGAATGCAAATAATATGTGATATTATGTGATTGCATGTCATTTAAAAAATTGCCAACTCTAGGCTTTGCCATGCATTTGTCATGTATGAGATATATAATGAAACAATATAGGATGGATAATAAATTGCATCTAGACAAGATGATATTTATTAAACTTAAAGCCCAAAAAGAGCCAACAATCTCCATATGATGGCCTATTTGCATATGGTGAAGTGTTACTCCCTACTGGAGGGCATGAATCCTAGATCTTGCATGGTTTGGGTCTCCTTAAGGATAAGTCCACTCATTGGTAGCAAATGTGACCTCCCATTGAGGAATGGTTTGCAAGCACCTTTAGTAGATGAATCAAATGGTTACACACTCAACATATTTTATCAATAACCTGCCCATCGTAGCTCTATTGGTAAAAGTATGGACCAAATCATAGTGCTTCTTAAAAAGTTAGGCATGAAGATGCTTAGTAGTTTTTTGAGTGGGAGGGTCTCAGTTTTTTTAATGGATAAGATGACCCACTGTCTCTTAATCCGTTATAGATAAGAAAAATAACCGTCGTATAAAGATTTAATTTTTTTTTAAATTTTGTTAAATCTATCATCATGCATACATACATCATGATTTTATACAAAGTTCTAATATTGTTGATTAGTATGCTCATCCTTTAATAATTTATTTTTTAGACATAATCACCACAAAATGAATCCATTCACTTTGCTTTTGACAAATAACAAATTGGAAAATGGAGAGAATTTTAATGAATGGAGATTTAACTTAGGCATTATTCTTCAATATGAACGAATTTCATGGATATTAACTGAAAATGAGCCTACACCTTTAGGTAAAGATTCAACTCCTAAGTTGGTCCAATAATGTGAGCGATGACAGAATCCTGATAAGACTACTAAATGTTATATTCTAGCTTCTGCCAATAGCATGTTGCAAAAGCAAATTTCTTGTATGAAAACTACTAGTGTAATGGTCCATCACTTATATAAGATGTTTAGTGTGAGGACCAGGTTTGCAAGGGTGAAAGTCATCCAAACCTTTCATAATCTCAGACAAAAACCTAGTGAACTAGTGCGAGATTATATGCTTAAGGTAATCTCTGCGGTCACTGAGACTGAGATGCTTAGGGCAAACTTAGATGCAGACACGTAGATGATTATGATCATCAATAGCTTAAACTCTTCTTTTCAGCAATTTAAGTTGGATTATAAGCTCAATAGCAAGGGCTACACCTTGAGTGAGTGGATGAATACTCTTCAGAGTACGGAGGAGATATTGAATATTAAGGCTCATAGGCCAGAAGCTAATGTAGCAACTTCTTCTAAGCCCAAGGGTATGGGAAAGCAAAAGAAGAAGGGTCCAATGAAAAATAAGGCCTAAATAGGGATCAAGGTCCAACCTATGAAAAAGAAGGCCAAAGAGAACACCAACGGAAACTGTTTCCACTGTGAGGAGACGGGCCACTGAAAAGAAACTGTCCAGTCTACATTGAGTCCCTCAAAAGCAAACAAGATATGGGTTTATTAAGTTTGTTAGGAACTAGAAATATGACAATTTATTTAATTCTTGGATATAGATTCAAGAGCTACTGACTATGTTTTCAATTCTTTGCAAGGGTTCTAGCAAAGGAAAAGATTACCTAAAGGCCAGTTTTAAGTCAAGATAGTAGATAGATCCTACGTTTCTGCAGAATCAGTAGGAGTTGTTATTTTAGACGTTCCTAATGGTCATAAATTATATTTGGAGGATGTATATTACATCCCAATGATTGTAAGGAACATGATTTCTATTTTTTGTTTAATAAAATCTAGTTATTCCTTATATTTTGAAAATGTTGTTTCAATATATGAGAATAGAGATTTTATTTGTAATGCAATAATTAAGCAGGGATTATTCTTTATAAAATCTATTACAAGCTCATTAAACACCACAGAACTGATAAAACCAAGACAATTCAATGTCTCTAGCAATAATTCAAAATATCTGTGGCACTTAAGAATAGATCATATCAATCATAAAAGACTTGACAAGTTAGTAAAGGATGGGATCCTTATAGGCTTGGATAATGATCTATTACCTACCTGTGAATCTTGTATTAAAGGAAAAATGACCAAGGCCTTATTTCCTTCCAAAGGAAATAGATCTGAATCCACGTTGGATCTGGTATGTATTGATGTATATGGGCCCATGAATGTACAAGCTAGAGGAGGTTATGAATACTTCATAACCTTTATAGATGATTACTCTAGAAATGGCTATTTGTATTTGATGCATAAAAATAGCGAGTCCTTTGAAAATTTCAAAGAATTCAAAGCTAAAGTTGAGAAGTAGCTAAGTAAGACATCAAAACAACTTTGATCAGATTAAGGTAGTGAGTACTTATCTGGAGAGTTCCAACAATATTTAATTGACAACAGAATTGTTTCTAACTTGTCAGCTCCTCGAACACATTAATAAAATGGTGTAGCTGAGAGGAGAAATATGACTCTATTAGAAATGGTAAGATCAATGATGCCCTATGCTAGCCTTCTAGAATCGTTCTAGGGATATGCCATACAAATGACAACCTATCTTTTTAACTTTGCTCCATACAAATCAGATCCTAAAACTCCTTGGGAGTTGTGGACTGGCCGAGTGCTTTCATTGCGACACTTAAGGACTTGGGGCTACCTAGCCCATATTTTAAGGCCTGAATCCACAAAGATGGAACCATCATAAGTATGTTTGTTTATAGAATATCTTACAGGTACTTGAGGGTACTATTTTTATAGTCCTCAGGATAGGAGTACTAAAGGAGTTAAATATTTCATCCAAACCTAGAGTTGAATTGGATATAGCAGAAGAAGATGTCGAAATGGATTCAAGAGTTGAGTCAAAATAGTAGCCTGAAGACCAAATAGTGTCTAGACATAGTGGGAGGGTTGTGAGACAACCAGAAAGGTATTTAGGTCTAGGAGAAGGCATGATCACCATCTTGGACTAAGAAGAAATGAATCTCATTACTTATACATAGGCTATTAATGCTGTTGATGTAGAAAAATGGCTCAAAGAGATAGAATCAAAAATAGATTCCATATATGCCAATGAAGTCTGGATCCTTATATATCTACCACCAGATGTAAAAGCCATAGAATGTAAATGGATCTACAAAAGGAAAAAAAGGATCAGATGGAAAGATACAGACCTTTAAAGCTAGATTGGTAACTAAAGGCTATACTCAAAAAGAGGGTATAGACTATGAGGAGACATTTTCTTTAGTTACCATGCTTAAGTCCATTAGAATTCTTTTGGCCATAGTAGCCTATTTCTATTATAAAATACGACAAATAGATATCAAGATTGCATTTCTTAATGGGGATCTTGAGGAGACCATTTATATGGTCCAACCGAAAGGATTCATTGAGCCAAAAAATGAACATAAAGTATGCAAATTGCATAGGTCCATTTATGGGCATAAACAAGCATCTAGGTCTTGGAACATTAGGTTTGATAAGTCTATCAAAACTTATGGGTTCATACAAATCCAAGATGAGCCTTGTGTCTATAATACAAGAAGGCAAGGTTACTTTCCTAATACTGTATGTTGATGACATTCTTCTCATTGGGAATGATGTAGGACTGTTATCTATACTTAAGGGATGGCTGAACGAACAGTTCTCAATGAAGGATTTAGGAGAGGCTAGCTATGTTCTAGGGATCAAACTTATAAGTGATCATAAGAACAAACTGATAGCCTTGTCTCAAATAACCCACATTGAGAACATGCTCAATAAGTTTACCATGCAAGATTCTAAGAGGGGTTTCACACCTACTATAGATGGAATCAAACTTTCAAAGGAGCAAGCACCTAAGACCCAAGAGCAGGTCGAATGCATGCATAACATTTCATATGCTTCGGTAGTTGGAATTTTAATATATGTTATGCTTTACACTAGACTAGATATCTGTTACGCAGTGGGACTAGAGATTTCAATCCAATCCAGGAATGGAGCATTGGACTACGATGAACTACATATTGAAGTATCTTTGTAAGATGAAGAACTTAATGCTTGTTTACTCTGGAAGTAACCTTATTCTGACAATATATACAAATTCCGAGTATTAAGTAATCTTATGTTGTTGATTCGACTATGGAGGCTGAGTATATTGCTACTTGTGAAGCAGCAAAAGAAGCATTTTGGCTCTGCAAGTTCCTAAATGATTTAGAGGTGGTTCTTGAGGCAAAAAAGCCATTACATTTTATTGTGATAATAGTGGGGCAGTGGCTAATTCTAAAAAACCTCAAAACCATAAGGCTGCCAAATACATTGAGAGAAGGTATCATCTTATAAGGGAGACAATACAATGTGGTGAGGTGAATGTGGTAAAGATTCCCACAGAGTAAAACCTTGTTGATCCATTTATGAAGATGTTGTCCCAAAAGAATTTTGAGGGTCACATAGCAGAGATGGGAATGAGGGATATGTAAAACTTGCTTTGGGACAACTGGGAGATTGTTGGAGTTATGTAAATATAATGCTTTGGAAAGCAAGCGTATTTACTTATAACTTAATTTTCCTCTTGTTACTTTTGTAATGAAAATATTTATTATTAATAAAACAAAAGAGTTTGGTTTTATTTGAATGAGCATTATATATCTAGTCATAAGGTACCAAGATTATTTTGTA
>JANIHY010000009.1:14585882-14596693 GCA_027479065.1 Erythroxylum brevipes
GTATGACCTACGGGCGTCCCGGTGTATACTCTACGGTAAGGGGGCGCTACACCATCTTTGTTAGGTAGGTTAGATACAAATGCCTACTTAGAGAGAGAGAAGCATGTGTAGTTAGTTTTTTATTGCTAAAACTTTTAAAAGAGAAAAAATTAAGTTGTTTGTGATGGAGTTTATTTATTGTATTATAGATTAGTAGTTTATTGCTAAAACTTTTTGGAAGAGAGAAAAGTTAAGTTGGGTTATGGAGTTTAGTTACTATATTATAGATTAGTGGGATTAACAAATTCTCACTACGAGAAGAAACTAAGAGCTGCCTATTTGAAATTGAAGGAGATTAAGTTGGCGATGAGAAAGTGAATTGTGCCAAGTTCTTACTATTAGATTCTCTATCAAAGGCTACAAATGTTGACTTAAAGTTCCAAGAGTGTGGAGGAGTACCATAAAGAGATGGAGGTTGCCATGGCTAGGGCAAATGCGGAAGAAGATTGGAGGTTGCAATGGCTTGATTTATTTGTAAATTGAATCCCATAATTTCCAATATCATACACTTACACCATTATTTAGAATTGGAGGATACGATGCAGATAGCCATGAAGATGGAAAAATAATTTAAGAGAGGCCTATTAATTGTTTTGGTGTTTCTAATGTATATTTTTCATCATAGAGCAACTAATGGAGTAAAGAGGAAAAAAATCTCGAAGGTCTACAAATGAAGCAATCATATAAAAAATACAAACACCAAGTGGGGAGAAATTAGAGGTTGATTCCTTTTCAACAACTATGAATCAAAATTTAAGTGTTTTAAGTACTTAAGGAGAAGGCTTATAGTTTCATAATATCCTAACAAGCAATTATTGTTGATAAAGGAGGAAGGACAGTATCTGCCTATAAGTGAAGAAGAGTTGGAAGGAGATATGTCTAATTTGAAGGATACAAGTGATGATGAGTGTATTATGAGACGCAAGGAGGGAAGTATGCTAGCTAGTAGCACGTATGTGGAAGATGATGATTTAAATAAGTGGAAGGGAAATTTTTTCCATACTAGGAGCTCTATCTAGGATCAAATTTATAAGATAATCATAGATAAAGGGAGTTATACCAATGTTGCTAGTGTGGAGTTAGTAGAGAAGTTATGATTGCTATTTAAAAAACATCTTAAACCATACAACCTATAATGGTTGGGTTAGGGTAATAAAACATGTGATAATTTCTTTCTCAATTAGGAGGTATAAAGATGAAGTATTATATGATGTGATTCCCATGTAAGTGACACACATTGTTTTAGGGGTTCTTTGACAATTTAATAGGAGAGCATTATGTGATGGTATAAAAACAAGTATTCCTTATTCATAAATGGTAACTCAATATGCAATCTTGGCTAGGTGCCAAATCCCTTTTTTATTTTATGGATGAAGTTATTGATTTAAGGGAAAATCTTTCTAAGAAGAGGGAAAATGGTGAGAATCAAACATTGAATTGAGTTATATACATTTCTACACAGGGGAGGCATGAAGAAGGGCTTAGACAACTTATGAAATATTCAAGTCAAGCACCAATTAGGTTCATAAAATGTAACTAGATATAATTTAGAAGCCAATTGATGTTATTCTTCTACTAGGTTTTGCAGACTAAAGAAACAAAAGCAAACTAGCACTAAAAGTCAACATATAACTGGTGTTAGACTTATCTTTATTTTATTCACTAAAAGTTCTAAAATAAACTAAAAATAATGTTTCATAAGTAGTGGTTTAGTTATATTTTTAGTCCCATATTTAATGCATTATTCTTGTTTGTTTGAGTTTTTTTTTATTTTGTTACTTAAGTTGTTTATATTTTTTTGTAGGTATTTACTCACTTAGAGCAAAAAGGAATGAATTCAGACAAGTTTGGAGCAATTTAGAGCTATTTTAATTGAGTTATGGCATGCATGATATTGTATATGGCCGTTTTGTAGAGTTTGGAGGTGTGTTAAGTGTTTCCTTTAGAATATGCATGTGTTGACTAGCAATATGCCCATGATGAATAATGAAAATGCCATGTGAATATACATGCTCGTGTTTGTGCACGTTTTAGTTCTAGATAGTTTTATGCATTAATTTGAAGAACACAATCATCAACATGCTCGTTTTAATGCCCGTGTATTTTGCCAAATTTGAATTTCAAAATTTAAAGGATAAGATTAAGTGATAGAAGAAGAGAGGAGGCTAGGAAAACATTAGGAGAAACCCTAAGACAACACAAAGCAAGTGAAATAATTGAGGAAAACATTTTGGAGTGGATTTTAATCAATCTAGAGTGAAGGTTTTAAGTATTTTAGGGATTTCAATCATATTATCCTTAATTTTTAACTTTACCATTACTTTTAATTTGTTGGATATGATTATGAGCTAAAATCTTTGTGGTACCTAGATTAGATGAACCTAGGATGGATTTGGTAGTGACTTTGTCTAAATTTAATATGTTTGTTGATTTCACTAAGATTCAATTATGTGTTATTTTTATTATTAAATTAATATTATCAGTATACATTGATTGGAGTACAATTTCATGCAGTTGAGATTGAAAAATTCAATGACTGAATAGTGTTGAGGCAAGTTCTAATCTATTTAAAACCCCCAAAATACTGCAAGTACATAGGTTGTGGGTGTAATATATGAGGCGTCGATCCCTCGAGGAGTTGTTGAACTAATCTAATTCTAATTTATCTAAGGCCTAAAAAATTATTAAAAAGAAAATAAAAATTGCATAGGAAAGTAAACACGTGAAGATGATTGATTGGAATAAAAATGTAAAATCAACATAAAAAGAGAATCAAATTGAGCACCACCAATTAACAATGGAAATCACACAAGGAAGATTAGTCGAATATGAGAAGGGGGATTTATCCTATCATCAAATGCTAATTGATTACTTTTAAGATAATAAAGTATCGATCCTAGACTTTCGAAGAGTGGATTACTCTCTCTTAAATTATAATCATTAAACCTTAAATCATAACTCCTAATTGAATTATGGAATTTGCAATATCTCAATTAAAAAAAATCCACAATTACAATCAAATATTAAGCCCTCTAATAGGCAATTGGGTCCTCACACGAGATCTTTCTTCGTCTAAATTCCCAATTTGATTATTTATGTGATATATTAGATTGTTTAACTCTCATTACCTAATACAATCATTTTAATATTGGTTCACTCTCTTGATTTATTAGCAAAGTATGTAAATACAACAAATAATCACAACACCCAATGTATTAACATCAAAAGAAATCACATTAATATTGATTCAAAAAAATCCCTAAAGAAGTTTAAAACATCATCATCAAACCTAAATCCATCAGTAACAAATCCATCTTATACATTCAAAAGAAAGAATAATAAAGATGAAATAAAGTCACTTGGAAGGGTTAGAATCGATCGGGAAGATGGTAGCACAAAAACCCTTTCTTCTCTTTCTTCCTATCTCCTCCTTTTCTTTTCTTCTTCCTTTTTCCTCCTTTTCTTTTCTTCTTCCTTTCTCCTTAGATCTTTCTTAAAGTGGTAAAGGTTGGAGTTTCTTTTAGGTCATTTTTCTTTCTTTATATAGTATTTCCATTTAGGGTAAATCTTAGGGCTTTCCTGTGCTTAAAAAGTCCGAAAAGTCCCTTGTAAACTTAGGTCCAGAAGGTTGCATCTGTCTTTTGTCACACAGGCCATGATCATGGTTGATAGTGCCACAATCGTGGTACTAAATTTTTGCTTCTATCCTCATGATTACAACCCTGGGTTTTACTCCGAGCTTCCTCCAAATCTCCTCCGTTCTTCGATATTTGACCTGAAACACTAACAAACATATCAAAACACCTCAAATACACAAAATTTAAGCTTAATGGCGTGCTCTAACCTATAAAATGCTCAAAAAAAAAAGTCTAACTAAATAAAACAATCCTAACCTAAACATGCACTAATTATTCAATTTAATAACTAAACACATACTAAACTACCTATTAAAACATTATACAGTCTACCAAAAATAATATCCCCACATTTAAACTTTTTCTTGTCCTTAAGCAAAGAAAAAACAAGCAAAACACAACACACCAAACACAATTAACAAAAAAAACACACATATGCAATAATGGGTCAATGAACTTACCTTCACGAAACCAATTTAACCACAAACATGATCCCTCAAATTGTTCTAGCTTATTAACTTGTGAAATCTGTGTCTAAGTATTTTAGACCAAATATACATACTAATCAAGACCTTAATGTCAAACTCATTCACTCCTACCACTTACACTAATAAATTGATAATTATTCAATTAATTAAAATTATAACTATCCTTAAGTAACTTTTCATGAAAATTCGATCTATTCACTAAGATCAATAGGATTTATTAGACACACTATTTTTGTTACTTTTAATTTACATGAACCTAGCCTTTTGACGTGAAGGCAAACATTTGTGATGAATGTGCCTCGATTACTTAAATAGGCTATGCTTTTATTAAGCGGCATGGTTGGAATGTCATTATAACCTTTTAATGTGAAGACAGACATTTATGACGAATGTCCCCCTATTACTCAGCTACATCACATTGTCAATTGGCCACTAACTTTATTCATAACCTGATTTGTTTTACAAAGGGCCAGTGGAATAGTTATTGATTAAACAAAACACACTTTTATTTTATTTTACATCCTACCTCATTTCTTTAGCTAATAATTTTCATGAAAAGATAGTAACAATGTTACATACTCGAATGACCTAAAATTATAAATGAATGTGGTAAAATCTAGAGTGAATAAACAACATCATATCCTAATTAACATGCATATTTAAATGAAACAACTTAGAACACTAATTTCATAAACTAATAAGTCTTTGCAACCTAAAAGACTATATTCAAAGCTAAATCGATTATGTTAAGTTCTTGTAACACCAGAATACCCCCTAAGAGGATATATAGATGCCACATAAAACAATCCTAAACCTACTAAGATATTATAGAAGTTCATTGAAAATAAGATAACATACTTTTTATTCATACTTTGTTGAGTTATATACAGAACATCATCTACAAATATTTAACCATGGCATCATCATTTAAAAGATAATTATCACAATATTTAAAAATCCAAATTCCTCATTTCATTTCCTAAAACTGAATATGTACATTGTTGCTTTACAATCTTCATCCTTATATACAAAATTAAAGAGCTATTAGAGTCTACAACTCTATTACAAAATATGTTACATGCTATATGAAAGAGCAACTCTACAAAATTTTATTTAATCTTTCAATCTCAGCTAACCGACCTTTGAGTCGTTTCTTCTGTCCAAAAGAAATACTAGATCTCTTCTAAGTTGTCTTAGAAGTTAAGTCTGCTCTCTCACACTTGAAAAGTCAATAATGCAATTTTGATGAGTTTTGCAAACTCAGTGAGCTACTTATCATCGATGGCTCACTCATAACACATAACACATACAGATCATGTAATCACGTAATTCACATCATTTCGCTAATAATCATATAGCATTATATATCACTTGGATCATTCATTCCACATTTCACATTCAAAGAAGACAAACAGTTCATTTTGATAATTTAAAACATACATATCAATTATAAATGCAATGCATATGAGACTCACTTCCAATTATTACTTTGTTATGACCGTGTGTCTTTTTACTACCCCATATCTGTTGTGGATACTGAGCTTGTTTCAGATATTATCCCATATCCCTTAGTGGATACCGGGTACCTTAAAACTTAGTCAAAGACTATTATCACATTCTAAGCTTTAAGCTATTTTTCGGTAGCTTCTCCCGCCATAACAGCCTTTATATTGTCTTGCATTCATGTAATGAAATGCATCACATTTACATTTACATTTATCATTGAACCTTAGTCCCACATTCAACAATAATGTTGAGAATCACTTATTCCATCAAATTCACGTACAATGAGCACTTTTAATATATTATTCACGCATCAAACGCCTCGGACATTCAATGTCCGGAATCAACACATTCACATTCACATAATAATTCAATACAGAATTTAAAACAAACAATTAATTAAGTTAGACTACCTAGGTTACTCATAGTTTCCTTTAGGTAGCTATTGCCTCGAAGTCTAGGTAACGTTTGGATGTTATCGCTTAATTTGCTCTTTTATATCATGCAACACATTACAACTTTGCATAATTATATAAGTACTCATTTATGCATAAATGTGTATATAGATTATGTACAATGTATGCTCAATGACAATCCTAGGTATATTTTCTTTATTTTTCACCTCATGATCATTCATATTTCAAAACTCATATATGTCTAATTTGAACTTAGGTTTACAACTCAATAATACAAACTTATTCCAAGTTCATCACTCAATCATGTACTAAAGTTCATGGCTCAATACACTTGATTATCCTATGTTCCCCAATCAACATTTACTGATCCTTTCTAGTGAATTCATATGGCCATGAAATTTGGTGGAGAGGGTGGACAATGTGTGAGGAGATTGTGGTTCAAATTTCAAATCAATTGGAGGTTCGGAGAAGAAGTTATGGTCAAAAGAGTGAAGGGTGTTAAAAACTGTCAAAAACCACTACACCTTCACTGTCATGATTGTGCACTTTCTATTGGTTCCTCTCTGTCATGATCGTGCTTGTGCACGATCGTGCACTACCCAACGCTTCCTCTCTATCATGATCATGTTTGTGCATGATTGTGCACTTCCTGATACCTCCTCTCTGTCACGATCGTGTTTGTGCATGATCGTGCAACTCCCCTAAGGTCTCCTCTCTGTCACAATTGTGCAACTCCCCTAAGGTCTCCTCCCAGTCAAGACCATGATTGTGCACGATCGGGCACTACCTGATGGCTTTTCTCAAAATAGATTTTTGGATCAATCTTTCATGGCCATTTTGACAAGGAAAAAGAAGTATTTAGGCAAAAGCATTCTTTTAAACAATTGTTTCTATATGTCTTAAGTTTATAATGACACCAATTTCATATAATTTTGTTCAGCATTCTACAAGTTATACACAAAATACTACCGACTGTTCCCAACCTGCAATTGCACCCAGTACTCAACTTCAAGTCAAAATTTGAATCTCTTAGAGATAGAATTCAATTTCAATTTCTTCATGAAAATATAGCCATTTATGTCTCATGTAATCAAAACTTAAAATGATCCCATTTGGATGTCTACAGATCAAGTTATGGCTAAAATATAGATGCATGTTCAATGAAAACACTCCATCGAACATATTCTAGCATACTTCATCATCATTTTTATCTTAGTTCATCTCTTTTGCTTAGTCTATCATTTCTAGCTTATTTCCTCACTATTTTGTCTCCATTCCTATTTACATTTAAGCTCAATATCAATCATATCTATGATTGATCATTAAAACCAAAAATAGAACATATCATATATATACATTCATTATATTTTTTGCACACATATATTACTCCATTATCACTTTCATTTCACTTCTAAACTATCACACTAAAATTTAAAACATGATCTCTTTATTATTACTCATCATACACTCAAAGAAACAAGACATCAATATTCTCATTCTTCATCCACGATGCACATGTATAATGACCGCTATTCTCATGGTCATTTAATATCAATTAATCACCATATTTGTTTCATATTCATACAACTCATGAGAATTAACATGTTACACTTTCTTGATAGAACTCCAAGTTCTTCAAAAACACCAAAAAGCCCTAACTTCTCATACAACCTACATACATAGTCATGGACTGAAGAAAACAACAAGGTGAGAGTAGCAAGTGAAATATGAGAGAGCTAGGTTCAACTTGAATGGAGATTGGTGAGAAAATTCATGAAGAAGGTGAAGAAGAAAGCCATGAAGAATAAGAAGAAAACAAGATTCAAGACAATTTAATGGTCTTCCAATGTTAAAAGAGTCGTGGGTGAGGGTGTGGCATGGCAAATGGAACTTGTCCTTTGCCATATATCACCACCTTATGAATCCCTTTAATAACTAGCCTTTTTTTTGTCCAATTTCTACTTCAATTGTCACCCCATTTTCAATATCATATTCTCAACAAATCTTAATACCATTTGCCAATTAGTTAAACTGTCATTTGAAACTTATTTCTACTACTAAATCAATCGACTTGCCACTTGACATTTTTTCTAGTCCAAAAATACACCTAATTTTAGAAAATATTTCAAATTTCACAAAAATTCTAATCAATAAATATACTCTCCAAATTAAATTTCAATACATAAATCCACAATTTTCAATATAATCACATTTACAAATCAATTATACTCAAAAAATGTCAATGAATGCATGTACAATCATTTTAATGTGTGCAATAATTAATATTCACATTTGTGTAAGCCATATTATGCATGTGCAAAAAATGCACTTTCAACTTCTCAATAATCTCTCATGTACACTATTCTAGGGTTCTAATCTTTAATATGGGATAATGAGATGTTACATCAAGGGAGTTCCAACTCCTAAGCATATCAAATAGAAGTCTAATAATTGTGTTTTGGAGTAAGAATTGCTTAAAGGTTAGTTAGCTAGATAGGATATTTTGGTGTAACATTCCACTTCATGTAAAACGTCTTGTAAAGAGTAGCAAACTCTTAGATGTTGTTAGTAATGTATATATGTAGATTATGTACTGTAATGCTACAATGTATGTTCATGTTTATGAATAAAATGCAAAGTTTTGATCTTCCTAAATACTTGTGTTATGTATGATACCTTAATAAGTGAATGTGATTGCTCTAACATGTCATTCCCATAGGGTATATTCTCAAAAAATCTATGGATGTTCAGGCATATGCACTATAGTAGTGGTGTGTTACAAATATAATGTCACAAAATTTCAAATAGACCTCAATAATACATTTAAATGCTTAAAATACTCTAGTAGAATATAATAGAGCATATTCTATAAAATGCATGTACAACACATTACACAGTACAATAATCGAACTAGGATATCCTATAAAGTGAACCTAAAAATATAATGATCAAATTTGTTGACAAAGTGTCGAGTAACTGATATTGACCTTGTTTTTTAATTATCTTTTATCTACATGAAAAGTTTCATTTTTCTTTAAGAAAAAATCAGCTACAAAATTATTCCAAATGTTTGTTATAGCCTTTAACTTCTTAATGGGAGGTTAAACTGAAAGCTTCTCATCAATAAATTTTGCTATATTAAATTCAAGTTTTAAAGCATTGCTCTAATCTCCTACCAAAAAATGATCAAGGCCTCTTAACTAGTTGAGCTTTGTCCATAATGAAGGAGATTGGAAGAAAGAGCAGAGGAGAACTGAAAAGATTAAGATAAGGCCAAATCAAAAGGAATGCTAAAAGAAGAAACAATGAAGGAGAAATGAAATAAGGTGAAAATAATGAGTACCAAGTAATAATAATAGTGAAAAAGAGAAGTGGAGATGACAAACTAAAGCAATAAAAATAAAATATGCTTTATTATAAAATAAGCTCTTGTTGTGAGGTTCTGTGAAATACGAGAGGAAGACAAAAAAGAAAGAAAGAAAATGATTGAAAATTTAAAACAATCAATTGTTGAAAACAGAAAAACAAAATAAAATCGAACAATTCATTTTGAATTCTTGTTATCATGAAATTCATCAACAAGATTGATTTCCTTTATGAAATTGAAAAGAGAAAGAAGCGAAAAATGAAGAGAAAGCAAAGAACGAAGAATTTTTCTTTATTTTTATAACATATAATTGTAAAGGGATTTACAAATGAGTGATGTTTTTTTCTCTTCTAAAAAAGGTAAACTGTAAGAAAATGATAGTCAAAAGATTAATAAATAAGGGCAATATTAAATTGATATTTTTTGGCTCCAATTCTTAAAACTATTTAAACACAAACACTACAAATTTTAGTTTAATTGTACAAATTCCAATCATTTATTTAAAATTATTTTCACCAAAAGAGTTTTGGTTGGTCTTGATCTTTGTCTCAAAAGTGAACATAAACAAAGTGGGATATATGAACTATATCTTTAATCTTTTTTAAAGTGTGTACTTTTTCTTGGTGGGGCACAAAATAACTTGGGTTATACAATATATAATAGAGTCCGTAATAATAATTCTCCATTTAATGAAGGCTTAAGAGAAGTCTACTCATACTCTACTTGCAACAAGAGGAATAATATAGGCTTTCATGGGCCAAAAATCTTCAAAATTTGGCATTAAATAATCTCAGTTTCGCAAAAAAGTTGATGGCATTGGCATTCTAATTAATGTTTTTAAAAATTTACATGTTTAATAACAAATGGCTTTCTAATTGAACTTTTAAAAGGGTTATTAATGGACCCAAAAGGTTGATTTTTTGTCCTAGGTTTATACAATGTAGCACCCCACTCCCGCGAGACCCGAACCAGACATCGACGATGATATCCGAGCCTGTGACCCGCGAGGGTGGCGTACTAGAACAATCACTACCTTTTTAGAACTCGTTATGACATTTTTCTTTTCTTTCAAAACGGTTGAGTGCGCATACACAATAAATGATTTGGGCCCAATTTATAACAAAAGCATTTTCATATATAAAACAATTACACATAATCAGTTAGGGCCCACTGAATCAAATCACTACACTAATGCAGATGTGAACAACACTGATCCCGACCTTTTACTCTGCCTTGCTAGCGGTAGTCATACTCCCGTTTGTCTAACGGGGTACTCTTCATTCCTGAAAAAATAGATGCAATGTTGGGTGAGTTTGCGAACTCAGTGAGAAACCATCATCGATGGTTCACCCAACTCATGCAT
>JANIHY010000009.1:14623933-14635816 GCA_027479065.1 Erythroxylum brevipes
TTATTGGTTGTGAATGTTATAGAAATGTATGTGTGTGTATCGACTGATCGAATTATGTATGGATGTTGGGATCGGGTCTGACGGTATTTGGAGTGCCCGTCGCAAGCGCGACCCGAGGGGCTGCCTCGGGATTCGGACATCCGGGACCAGGGCCCAACACAATTAGTATAGACCGGACCTATAGAAGTTATATATAAAGGTTAAGGTCTCATTTAGTTACTTATGTAATTCGTAAGCATATGGATCCTCTCACTCACTAGGAGTGCTTACGTCTTAAGGAAAATGAAGAAGGCGTTAACCGAGTGTCGGTGATCAACTTCCATAAAAGTCTCGGAGAGATTGGAACTCATTTTGGCATCGAAAATTGTTTTGAAACATAGGATGGAACCGAAATCAGGTATTTCACATTTTCTTCATTTCTAACAAAAAATGGGATCTTGGGATGCCAAAAATTACCCTCCCTATCAGAGGGTGATGCACTGTCCAGTGAGTGCAGTGATGGTACTACAGTAGTGGGCAAAGTGGCAATACGAAGGGTATGTGCTACCAAGTGGCATCACATGTTAAGGCATGTGTGTGGTGCATGCACCGCACACGCCTTAAGCGTCGTGCTCTCCCATGAGGGCAGAACTGTTGGCACACACGTGGCATATGCTGCATCCGACCTAACACATAGGGACACATGTTGCACATGTGCCAGATGCATCAACTGCTCGTCGCATGCGCACCTCTACTACACACACCTACTAACTTCAGTGCACAGTGCTACACTAACGTCAACTCTACAGTACTACTGACGTCAACACCAAAAAATGAAAAAATTTTAGAAATTTCGTAAAGGTGCGCCGGGTCCTTTTTGTGAAAGTTTTTGAGTTCAGGAAAATTTTAAAGTGGTTTTTTCAATTTTCTAGATTTATTATGTTGGTAATTGGATTCTATAAAAGTTTTTAAAGTATTTTAAGCTAATTTTGAGTGTATTTTTGTACTCCGAATTGCACATAAAGGAGACACTTAAAGTTTTATGTCTCGTGTGGTATGTTCAGTATTTGAGAAAGTATGATGGACACTCTCATTGAGATTTGTTATTTATAAAAGTCTCAAATAAAGTTTAAAAAATGTTTTCAACAATGATATGTGATTATTTAATTATGAATCTAGTTTTTACAATTATAATTCATTTTCACATATATTATGCCTATATAGAATGTGAGGATGACATAAAGTTGTATCCCTTGTATTGTGGACTTTCTAGGGTACTGATGAGAATGTAGTCACCAGAGTGGCCTTTCAAGTCAGTATTTTGGATTGTTCTGCTCACATGTTGGGGATATCTCTGACCTTATATTTGGTTATTTTGCCCAAAGTTGTTGGCTTTACATAGAGTTTTAAGATGCTTATAAAGGCATTAGATGGAGGAAAATAGTTACTTAGATGATCTATTCACCCAAAGGTGGTAGTGTCATAAGAGTTGATGTTGTGGGAATCTAATTACATATATTATGTATTCAACCCAAAGGTGGTTCATAATATGTGTAATTAGATTCTCAATAGAGATACTACTTTAACGCTTTAAGTATCACTGTTGTCCTGTATTTAAAATGATTTTTTACATTGTCTTTCCTATCTTGTAGTCACCTTTTTGGTAAACAACAATGTTGTCATAATTGAGACCTTAAATGGTTTTAATTTCAAGATGTGGAAAAAGGACATGGAGTTTGCATTGGAGATGGCTGACGTCAGCATGGTGATGCACATCGAGAGACCTTCTCCACTTACGAATGTTAGCTCCAAAGTTGATAAAGCAACTATGATGGTCTGGTAGTGGTCAAATAGGATGTGCTATTTGACCATCACGAGGTCGATCCCAAATCATCTGCTGAGTGGATTACCGGATACGAATATAGCGAAGGAGTTCATAGATAGCATTTTCCAGAGATACAAGGTATTTCTAATGTAGAGCAAAGCACCTTGATCAAGGAACTATTCTCTATAAGACATACATGACAAGGAGGCATTCGAGAGTACATCATTAGGATGGTACTCTTTAGATTAGGCTGAAGGTGCTTGATGCACTGATTCCTGATAATCTCATAGTGCATCAAGTGTTATGTAGAGCCCCACTCCCGCAAGACACGTACCCGACATCCTGCGTGATATCCGAGTCCGTGCCCCGCGAGGGTAGCATGTTAGAACACTTAATCAGTCAAACTTGGTATAATTTTTGTTTGAAACCACAAATATGGTATGCGGAAGTCAATATTCAAATAAGGCCCTCTTTATTTCAGAACATTTTCATTTACAGCATTACAACCATTACACAAATCATCGAAATTTCACTCTCCACTTAGACCTATTACAAAGGTAAAACACTTATAAACATGATATCATTACAGTTCAAAATCATTTATGAACATTTCCAATTTGGAAAGTTGTTATAAAAATAATTATTTACATACTCATGATACAATCATTACGAAAGATTCAATTTAATATAAAAATAAAAAATAAGAATGCAGACGCAAAACTGATCTCGACCTCTATCCTGTACTTATATGCTATAGGTATACGCCCATTTGCCTAACGGGTTATTCTTCCGAACCTGAAAAATATTTGCAAATTTTGGGTGAGTTTTGCGAACTCAATGAGTGACCATCATTGATGGCTCACCTTGTCACATGACACATAATTCACATTCACATCATTTCACATTTCACATTTCACATTCAATGCAATTTAATCATTCATATTATGCATATGCAGTGCATATGAGACCCATTTTTATTTATTATTTTGTTATGAATAAGAGCCTAAACTGTCCCATATAGGGCTCATTGATAACTGTCCCTTATCCGCTTAGGAGATACAGGGCTCATTAAACGTTGAGCCTGAAGCTCTGAATCACTTTTGAGCTCGAGACTCATTTTCACTCGTTAAGCTTTAAGCTCTAATCAGTGACTACTCTGATCACAACAACCATTATGTTTCATGCATTCATGACATAGAATGCATCAATTATATTTGCATATTCCCATTCACTCACATTCACATATCATCGGACCTTAGTTCGGCATTCAACATTAAAGTTAAGAATCACATTTTCATTCATATGCAAATGCACATTTAAAAACACACTTGTCATCGAACCGTGGTCTGGCATTTAACAATCATATTATGCAAACTTATTTCATCTCATTCACATACAAGTAGCACTTCAATATCCCAATCAACATCACAATCATTGAACCTTCTTTCCGGAATTCAACACAATCATTCACATTCCTATAAGCATTTAGTAGTCAATCAATACAAAACTTCAAACAAAACAAACAATGAAATGACACCATCTAGGTCTACTCACAGTATGCTCCAGATTAACACTAGCTTAAATAATCTGGAACATTTGAATGCAGACGTTTATCCTGCACATCAAAATTATGCAATGCATGCAATGCACACACATTAATATTTGCACAATTATAAGCAGTCATTTATGCACAAGTGTGTATATGAAATATATACAATGCATGTTCATGACAATCTTGGGTATCTATCCATTATTCACATCATGTAAACATTTTTATTTCCAATTCACACTTTCAAGTCTACTATTCACATTCAATTAGAAAGAGAAACTGATGTAATTTGGTCATACTCTTTTCTAGAAATGTGTTCCTATATGTCTTATGTTTCTATTGACACAAAAATCACTCAATTTGGTCTAGTATTGTAAAATTTATACTCCAAATATTTTTGGACTAATGTTATTCTACGACAGTACCCTATGCTCAACTTCCACCCAAAAATTGAAATTTTTTTAATTCAATTCAGAATTTAATTTCTTCATATCATTTGTATCTCTATGTCTCTAGTTTACTCCAGATTAAGAATCAATCCATTTGGATAACTATAAAAAAAAGATATGCCTAAAATACTAAACCATGTTCAATATAGAGAAAAGTTTGTCGCGACGAACTCCTCCAGAGAGGAATTCTCGCGACATTTTCACAAGTTTGCCATGGCAAAATACTCCTAATCTTCAAGTTCACCGCGGTGAATTTGAATAAGTTTGCCATGGAAAAATCCTGTTAATCTTCAAGTTCATCGAGACAAATTTACATAGACGCAACCCAGTTTTTCAACAACTTCAATTCAGATTTTTCCCAATCACATCTTATACTAAGATCATCCTTTCTACCTCATTTACTCTTCATTATCTACTCCAATTCAACTCAATAAAATTCACAAATCAATTCTTAATCCATTATTTAGCATTCATGTGAAACAAAACATCAACATGTATAAATTAATTTCTTCACCAAAGTTCTAGCATATACTCAACTCCTTTGCCATGATCATTTACCACTAAACTATCATCATATATGCTTCATTTAAAACAACACATGAAGAACAAAATTCAACTTACTTGTTTAGCCCCAAAGCTCCTTCAAATCACCGTGAACCCTAGCTCCTCCAACATACACGATCATCAACACTTAAGGGTGAAAGAGGCAGGGTTTATGGTGAGAATGAAAGAGAGGGCAAATTGAAGGAGTAGCAAATGGAAGATGGGATGTCAACGAGGGTGAAGATTTAAAGAGAAAAAATCAAAAAGTAGAAGAGAAGAGAAGCTACGAAGGAGAGATGAAGAAAACCCAAAAACAAAACTCCAATGGCTTCTTCAGAGAGAAACATCGAGAGGGAGCAAATAAAAAGGGGCTTTCAAAGATTTAATGGACTTAAGACACCACATGTCCAATTCTTATAACCTAAATCCAATTTCTATTCTAAATATGTCACTTGTCACATGTCCAATTCTTATAACTTGAATCCAATTTCTATTCTAAATGGCCCCCAATTTTCACTGGCACTCGTGAATAAATCCTAAAGTTATTTATCGAAATTTTTTTCCTTTTCACAATAATTTCTAATACCATTTATCATTTTTTTTCAATTGGTATTTTTCCTAGTCTAATAATTATCCCAATTCTTTTCAGAAAATTTTTCCAAAAACTCCAAAAATTCTAAATCAAGAATTCTACTCTCCAAATCAAATTTTCAATACAATCAAATCACAATTTTCAATAAAATCACATTTACAAATAATTATACTTGGAAATGTCAATGAATGCATGTACAGTCATTTTGATGTGTGCAAAAATTTACTATTCACATGCATGTGCATATCATGGAATGCATGAACATGAAATGTGTTTCCTAATTTCTTTGTAATCTCTCACATTTAAAATTTTAGCCTTAAGATGGGTAACGAGATGTTACACACTAAATACTCTCCCTCGATAGTTTGAGATGTTGGCTACCTCTTACAACTCTCAAGATAAGACTTGGGACATTAATGTCATGATTTCTCGATGTGCTACAGTGGAGGAAAAGATTAAGAGTTCTCCTCATACAATTATGTTTGCAGCTGCCAGAGGTAAGGGAAAGGCTAAGCTCCAACAGCTTAAGGGTAAGGGTAAGAAACCTAAACCCTCTCTAAAGATTCAAACTGGATAGTCCAGCATTACAAAGGGGCCATATGACCTAAAGGATATGAGGTGCTTCTTTTGCAAGAATAAGGGGCATAGGAAGTCTGATTGCGAGAAGTACAAGCCATGGAAGGTTAAGTAGGAATTGTAAGTAACTCCTTGACCTTTACGATTCATGAATCCAATGTAGCTATAACCACATCAAGTTCTTGGTAGTTAGATAGTGGAGCTTCTAATCATGTTACTTCCATAATATAGGGGTTCATATCCAAGAGAAGGCTAACTAAAGGAGAGGAGAAGTTGATGGTTGGCAGCAATGAAGAAGTGGATGTTTTGTATGTAAGAGATGTAGGATTAAACCTTGATATGGGGTTTGTATTAGTTTTACAAGATACATTTTATATACCATCTTTTAGACAAAAATTGATCTCTGTATCAGTTTTAGATAAAGAAGTTTTTCATTTTGTTTTTGATACTTCAATTGTAAATATTTCTATCAATATAAGACATATCAAAACTGCCTTCTTATCCTATGGATTGTATAGAATGTGTTTTACACCTCATGAAATGTATGCCTCTTCTTATGTTGCCAAACTTGTTACTCGAAAGAGAGCTTTCATAAAGGAAACATCGTACATGTTATGGTATAAACGTCTTAGCCACATTTATAAAAAGAGGGTTCAGAGATTGATAAAGGATAACATTATCCTAACTCTGAACGTTAGTGATCTGAAAACATGTATCGATTGTTGTAAGGGTAAGTTGATTAAGATAAAGAAAAAAGGAGTCAACTCGTACTTCTATTTTATTGGACCTCATACATACAAATAATAGTGGTCCCTATACAGTCACGTTATGCAATGCTAGATATTTTCTGACATTTATAGATGATTATTCTTGCTATGGCTATGTGTTCTTGCTTAAAGAAAAGCTTGAAGTTCTTGATAAGGTCAAGATCTTTAAGAGTGAGGTTGAGAACCAATTGGAAAAATCAATGAAGATAGCCAGATCTAATAGGGGAGGGTATACTATGGCAGACATAGGGTTGCAGGACAAGAAAAGGGTTCGTTTACCATGTATTTGGAATTAGTTGGAATAGTGACTCAATTTACTATGCTAGGTAGTCCTGAATAAAATGATGTGGCCAAAAGGCACAATTGCACCTTAAAAGACATGATGAGATCAATGTAGAGTAGGACTAGCCTACCCAAATAACTTCAGGATGAAGTTATCAAGACAACATTGTATATCTTGAATAGAGTCCTAAATAAGTCAGTCCTAAAGAAACCTTTTAAACTCCAGGTTGGAAGGAAGCCAAGTCTTGCACACATTCGTGTGCGGGGCTACCCTACTGAGATAAGGTTGTATAATCCTTATGAAAGAAAATTGCAGTCTGATTCCACTTGTTTCTATTTGGTAGGTTATCCTAACCACTCAAAGGACTATAGATTTTACTATAGAAAAGGAGGGGTCAGGATAGTGGAATCGTAGACGGATAAATTTCTGGAATACGATGTCTACGATGAGGGAGGATCTTCATATCCTTCAAGAGATAGCAGCATGGATACTGCGATTATTTCATATCCGATTCTCATAAAGTCAAGCCCAGTAGATGTAGGTCCAAGTATCGTGCCTATGTAAGCACAAGAACCTATACCTATTTAGGAAGAAGTTTCTGAGGTATAAGAATCTATGAAGTTGTGTAGATCTACTAGAGAGAGGCAACCTGTTATCTCACCAGATTACATAGTCTATTTGGGTAACCAAGACTATGACATAGAATATGTTGTGGATCTAGTTACTTTTATAGAAGTCATTTTTGGATCCCATGCAAACAATGAAGAATGAAATGCAGTCTATGAGGTACAATAAGGTATGGGAGCTTATTGATTTACCTTAACATTGCAGGCCTATCAATTGCAAGTGGCTATTTAAGACCAAGAAGGACACACAGTGTTAAGTTGAGTGGTTTAAGACGGGTTTGGTTGCCAGGGGATTCACTCAGAGAGAAGGAGTTGACTTCAATGTTACCTTCTCTCCTATATTCTCGAAGGATGCATTTAGAGTGATGATGGAAATAGTAGTTCATTATGATATGGAGCTACATCAAATGGACGTTAAGACCACTTTCCTGAATAGTGGCCTTTTATGAAGAGGTCTATATAGAGCAACCTGAAGGATTTCAGGATCAAGATGCAACTGAAAAAGTTTGTAAGTTGATTAAATCAATATACAGTCTGAAACAAGCTTCCAGACAATGGTACCTAAAGTTGTATGAGGATTTGACCTCATTCGACTTTGTGGAAAAAAAAGTTGAAAGATGCTTATATTATAAGGTTAGGGGAAGCAAAGTTATCGTTATATTACTATACATAGATGATATCTTGCTCGTGTTAAATGATTTTTCCTTAGTATGCAAATTCACCAGGATAGATCTCAACACTCATTGAGCCTCTCACAAAGAGCATACATTGAGCAAGTGCTATAGAGGTTTGATATGGCTAACTATAAACCTGTTGTAGCACCTATCTCTCATGGTGAGAGATTATATTTGACATTATGTCCAAAGAATGAAGTTGAGAGAGAGGCTATGAGGAATGTCCTGTATTCTAGTGTAGTTTGTAGCCTAATGTATGCCCAGGTGTGCACTAGACTAGACATTGCATTTATTATCGGACTGTTAGGTCGATATCTTGCTAACCTAGGTATGGACCATTGGAATGCAATTAAGTGAGTTTTGAGATACCTAAAGGGTATCAAAGATTATACGTTAACATATAAAAGAGTCAACAATTTAAACCTCACAGGGTATACAGACTCCGATTTTGCTATATGTCTAGATGATCGTAAATCTACATCGGGGTACATTTTTATGTTTGCAGATGGTGCATTATCGTGGAAGAGTGTCAAGCATATACTAGTAACTTCCTCGACTATGCATGCAAAGTTTGTTGCATGTTAAGGAGCTGCTACACAGGCAGTTTGGCTCAAAAACTTGATTTATGAGTTATCTATGGTAGATTCAATAGCTATACTCATTTGATTGTATTGTAATAATCTTACTGTATTATTTTTCAGTAACAACAACAAGAATATCACATAGTCTAAGCATTTGGAGGTTAAGTACTTGACCATAAAGGAGTTGATTCATAAGGGTGACGTTGAAGTGAAGCACATCAGGACTGAGGAGATGTTAGATGATCCTTTGACTAAAGGACTTCGCCCACTAGTGTTTATTAGACATGTATCCAGTATAGGCTTGTTAAAGTCCTTAGAAAACAATAGCTAGGGATCATTATATTTGCTCCTTAAAAGTTTGTATTTTTTGATGTATTATGACATTATGATTATTTATTAATATAGATGATCATCTTTTTATCCTCAGTAATAACTGTTCTTGTGTATGGTCATAATACATATGAAAGCCTTAAAATTTATGTCAATCTTAAGTATTTAAAGGCCATAGGGAATATATAAATATTGACTTTGAGCCTATGTCATTTTAACATATACAATTTAGTATGGATATCTATAAATTTAACATGACATAGGGGATATAAGTTTTCTAATCTCATAAAGGTTCTCTAATGTAGTTTAGCATTCAATTGGAGAACAAAAAGGTTTTCTCTAATGTTGTTTAGCATTTGGTGAGAAAAAATATTTTTTTTTAATGATGTTTAGCATTCGGTGAGAAAAAACAGGATTTCTCTGCTGCAGTTTAGCACAAAGTTGGAGAAATCAAGATCTACAAATAAAGATGATACAGTTTAGATCATACAGGTATCGTATTAGTTTGTCACACTTCATTTTTCCATTCATGTTAGTGAGGTATTAGATATTCGTGATTATATTGAACCTGTATTACACATGATACGTGATTGATATTTTTCGATATTGAAAACCTTACATGACAAAATGTTAGACTTTCATTATCATTAGATCGAATGATTTAATTTTTTAAAATTTGGTACTAATATAGTAGCGTGACTTAACCACTTTTTAAAGCTATTTTAAAACTTGAATCATAACTATAATTAATGCTTGTCTAAGGGGGAGAATGTAGGACAATTTTGTCCTTCTCGATAAATTGGACAACTATTAATTATATTTTCAGTTTTTAAATAACTTATCAATTAAATTACGTAATTCGATCCTAACAAAGGTAATAAAGTGACCCAATAAATTATCTATATTAATGGGTCGAAATCTAGAAAGAAAATGAATCTTAATTAGTGTAGATCGGGTCCATATTGGACTTGTAATGAAGAAGCCTGGTATGGAAGTTATATATAAATGTTAAGGTCTCTTTCAATTACTTAAGTAATTCGTAAGCATACGGATCCTTTGACCCGTTAAGAGTGCTTACATCTTAAAGAAACTGAAGAAAAGCGTTAACCGAGTGTCAGTGATCAACTTTTACAAAAGTTCTAGGGAGATTGGAGCTCGTTTTGGCATGGAAAACTACTCTGGAACATAAGATGGAACCAAAATCAGGTATGTCACATTTTTTTCGTTTTTAACCCTTTTATTAACGATCCGAGATACATAATAAAGTTTATCCTACGTGTTAGAATTCGCCCCCAGTAAATACTGATATTTCAACCACCAACTAGTGCCACCTAGCATTAATCGATGTCTTGAATCAGTTCGGCACCAACGTTGTGAATATTGTTTTTCAATCAGTACAAAATGGTACTTATGTGGTTGATTTGTAGGTCATAAGAATCGTAATATATCGTAGAATATTGTAATTTTAAAACGAAATATGACATAAATTGAGAATTCATTGCCTTAGTCTAAGGTATTGATTGAGTGAAGATGGTGGTGAGGTCCAGTAAGTAACATCAGAATCTTCTCCATGTAGTCCCACAGTGAAGACATGATCGGACCAATCCCGCACTGGTGACAAACACGTCCATGTCGATTGTTCTTCTACGTAGCAATTTCATCTTATTTTTGGACGTTGCAAATGGACCATATAATTATACTACGTTATTTTATATTACACAGTTTTTCTGTACAAAGGAGTTTTGTCCACTTTATCACTTTGTGTCATTATTGCTGAACGATACCTATTGCTGGAATTATGCGCTTTTCCTATTCCAACTGTACTTGTATTTGTAATCTACATATTATTGCCACCACCAACTCTACTCTTGTGCCTCTTATCCGAAATCGTAACTTCTAGTACATGGAAAATTTTCCTAATAATGTCAAAAAATGAAAGAAAGAAAAGATTGAACATCCATAATAGAGATATTTGAATTTTCTTTTGTATGATTTCAGATATATTGATAATTATTGCCCTTACAATTGATAATATTATCTCTCATATTTCATATAAAATTAAATGTTTGAAATTCAATGAATAATTAAATTTCATTAATTTCTAAAATTAAAATCCAAGAGATATGTATATAGATCAAATTACAAATTCTTTATAAAACTCAAAATGTAAATTCGCTAAATTAAAAATGTTTCAAGACCATTTATAGTTTGATGAAAGCTGCTATTGATGGATTTATGCAGAGTTGACGAATTTCCAAGAAACATATTGAAAGTTCTAAATTTTAAATTTAGTATTATATGACGAAAATATGATAAATTCTAACTTTTACATTTTAAATGATAAAGAGATAAATAAAATAAGTATTGCAAAATATTATATTATAACTATAAGTGACTACAAATATTTGGGAAGAGATAACAAAAGGTACCTGTAGAAAGAATATAAATGTGAATACATAATCGATGAACTTCCCAAATTTCCTATATTTATTGGTGGTCTACTAACTTTGCGAAACGTTCTTTGCAGTCAATAAAGAGAGTCAAAATGAGGACTGTACGTAATATAAATTTACACATTTTAAATAAATAATAATAAACATATAGTGGAATCATCAAAGAATAATATAGATTAAAAAACATTTGTAAATAAATGAAGGGAGAGTTGAGATAAAAATTTAGCATGATATCTAACGAGGCTATGCTTGGTTGAGGGTCTTATAATGGAATAGAATGTCATGTAATATTATTCCATCGTTTGAGAGAATATTTTATTATTGAATAGAATGGAATGAAATGGGATGGAAGAGGATGATCTCATATTACATCTCATTCTATCATAAACAGTAAAAATAAAAAACCTTCGATTTGAGGAGTTTAGGATGGAATGTAAAATGATAAATAACATTATACTATATTATATTATAAACCCTTCATCCAAACAACATTTCACTATATTACATTATGAACTCTTATATTTTTCCCAAACAATAATTTTCTAATAGTATATCGATGTATATTTAATTCCATTATAAACTATTCTATTTCATTCCATTAAAAACTTTATGTCCAACCAAGCATAACTTAAGAAGAGGATTGATTCCACTTCTAT
>JANIHY010000009.1:14686136-14697053 GCA_027479065.1 Erythroxylum brevipes
TAATACATTAACCAATGTTGTTATAAACATAAGATACATCAAATTTAATAACTTTAACCTATATTGGTCAACTGCTGACCAATTATCCAAAAAATAAAATTTTATCAACTTCAATTGCTCAAACTAATTTTTTTAATACAAATATAATTAAAATACTTTCCAAAATATTTCCTAAAGATTATTTGAGTGATCAAGAAGCTTTTATATTAAAATCAAAAGCTTCAATATCTCTAGATGAATGTAAAGACTTATACAATGAAGTAAGATGAATGAGTATACATAATGAGCCTTTTAGATCATCAAATTAACATAGTGAGCTTACAAATAATAATACAAACTGTGAATGAATGTTGATGAGCTTGGATCTTTCTCTTGACTTGGTTTTGATCTTCAAAATTACTAATATCATCTTTTCTGTTATAATCCTTTAATAAGGTAAAATTATGTTCTGATATCCTCCTCAACAACAATGTTAAAACTCGTTAATAATACTTATGTTTTGTTATCATCATGACCTTGATTGGATCCTTCCTTGGTACAATAGCATCAAACTTCTTATGTGCACAATATGTAAGGCTCTTCCTATTTGTAATGAGGTTTGTGTTTTGATAGTTACTCTAAGATATTTTTTTTGCATTCATGTTTATGTATTTTTATTCCCTTACCAATCTCTAGTCGAGCACATCAAAATGGATGAGAATGAGGTCGATTACCAGGAGGTGTAAACGGAAACTCCCCGGTTCTAACGGGGAACTCAAAAACTCTCTCCCCCAAAATCACATCCTCCACCCGCTCCGTTAGCCGTTTTGGCAGTAACAGGTAAATCCCTGTTCTGACGCCGGCGGAACCGGTCACCTCCTTTCACTATACCATAACTACCCTTATCTTTTAACCGGAATGCGTGGGTACGAGCACCAATCACGGAGGGGAGAACTGAGGGCGTTCTGACTTGTGAGTTTTGAGAGCGTGTGGATCCCACATTTCCATGGGGACAGTTAAAAAGAGAAGACAGACAGTTTTCCTGGAATCAGTTGTCAAAGGTGACAGGTGGCAACCATGCAAGGACTAATACTTACTTCAGGTCCACTGTAAGCTCAGATTTAGTAAACGGCATTAGTATTATTATTATACAGTTCCGGAAATATTTGCCGCAACGGAGGAACAAACCTGGAAATGTTTGAATATCCAGTGATTTTAGATTTCAACAATTATGTACAGATGATGCCATGCGGATGCCATCCCATCCCGTATACATAAAATATATACGATTAGTGGGAGAATCGGTGTTTGATTTGAACTAAAGACAAGGCGCCCTTTAAAGCTATCCTTTCTGTCGTTTCTGCAGAAGTGTAAAACAGGATACATAAAACAAATTTATAAAGGAATTCAGAAGACGGAGAATAGACATATATATATATATATACAAAGAGAGAGAGAAGACAAGTGCACAGAGTTAGCAAGCCATGGAGGACGTTCTTATTGAGGCCTTGCTTTGGTTTGTCTAACTTGGGTTCTTCTTCTTTGTCAGACTTTGGTGGGTATCTTAGATCTTTGCTTTGCTTAAACAAATTTCTCTTCTTTTCGTCTTTCTGGCTCCTTCTAATGCTCAACCTTTGTCAATTTCTTTTTCTTCTTCTTCTTCTTCCCTTCAAAAAGTCCCAGAAACCCCAAGCTTCAGGTGTTAAAAAGAATGGCTACACCTTCTCCTTTCATTTATACTTCTCATGCTTTGTGGACAGGCCGCTGCCATGTTTTTTCTCTTCCTTCTTTTAATTTCAATTCTGTCTTCAATATGGTTTTAACTCCTTACTGGACTGATTTGCTTTTCTTTTCCTAAATACGATGGCTTTCTGTGCCTGAACAGCGACCTCGAGCAAAAAGCTAGTTTTCTCGAATTTTCAGCTAATTATTGTACTGGGAAATTTCTCTGAATTCGGACATGAGTTTGTCTGAAACTTGGCCAAAGCAGTGATCATTGTTTGTTTAAGATATTTAGTTCTAGTGAAAGATTTTCACTTTTTCTCCTCCATTTTGCGTTTGTTGGGGAAAATTGGAGGTTTTGCCTTTTAGAAAATGAAAATGAGCGAAGAGATGCAGCATATTTGTCCATTTGGCGTCCATTTCTTGTAGTAGCCATCAAAATTGTGTTTGGCTGTTGGCCTAGAATTCATAAGTGCGTAACCATCTTTTCTTGAGTTTGAAATTGCAATACCTCGTGTTTTTCTGTGAGAAAGCTAGTTTATGTTCGCTTCTCCACTATTCTTCAAATGCTACAGTATTCTGGTCTAGTTTACTAGCTTTTTTCTGCCAAGACGGCAATTCCTTGATGATTTTGACCGACTCTTGCTTCCATTTCCTTGATAAACTTATAAAACAGGAGAAAAAAATCACTACAACTATATCCTCTTGACTCTACTGCTGAAGTGCTAATTTTCCTAGTTTTATTCGTTGGTTGAATTTGGCCTTCCCCCCATCAATTTCTTCTTTTCTTCTTCTTGTTTATTTTTAATTCTTTCTGAGCATGTTGTTCAGATCCGTTCCCTTTTCGGGTTACTTACTACGGCTATGTTGGTTTACTACGGTAGCTGCTAAGCTTTTTAATGGCGACGTAAATATTCTGAAAGAAAAGGAAAATGTCAATGTCTTAACGAACGCTTTCTCTTATATAAGTTTTCTTCTTTGCAGAATGTCTTGTTTTGGTATATGTAGGTTAAATACGCATAACCTCTTCGGGTCTGTTAGATTTGCTTACTTTAATTGAAGAATTATACTTTTCTCTGTCCTTTCAATGGAAGCTTGATTTGCAACATTCACAGGCTTGAGAAGCCAAGATGGATTTTACAGAGTCCACAAAAGTTGTCTACAATAGAATTCAGAAGCTTGAGCCTGAAAACGTCTCTAAGATTATTGGCTATCTTCTTCTTCAAGACCATGGTGAACGAGAAATGATTAGGCTAGCATTTAGCCCGGACAACTTGATTTATTCATTGATTAAAAAAGCCAAAGCTGATCTTGGCCTTAACAAACCAACGGTTTCTTCGCCAATCTCACCATCACAGGCGAATGTGGCACCAGTTTCTGATGTGCAACTACAGGTGACTCCCTATTTGCCGGCCGCATCACGGTCCATCTCGTCTCCAGCAATGTTTAGGGCAGTCAGTTCTTATTGGAATGCTCAAGTTACTAGCGAGCAGCAACAAGTCCACAACTGCGAATTTGGTCCAGCTGGTGAAGACTTTCAAAATCAATTGCAGTTCCTGACATTGGATGATCAGTTAGAGTTTGTTAATTCCGTAAATTCTGAGTTTTCTAGCAATTACGTTTACCCAGAACCGTCTTTAAGACCAAGAACAAGTAGAAGGTCTCCAAGTCTACCTGAGTTTCCTGTTAAGATTTGCCATTACTTCACCAAAGGGTTTTGCAAGCATGGAAGCAACTGTAGGTATTTCCATGGCTATCCAATGACAGAATTTTTCTCTCAAAATTTCAGCCCAAATTCAAATGAAAATTTAAACGAAGAACAGATTGTATCTCCTGGGACTCTTGAAAAGCTAGAATTAGAGTTGACTCAACTTCTGAAATCAAGAAGAGGAATGCCCGTTTCAATTGCCTCTTTGCCCATGTTATATTATGAGAAGTATGGGAGGACCCTTCAAGCCGAGGGGTATCTTACAGAGAGCCAGAGACATGGTAAGGCTGGTTATAGTCTGACAAAGCTTTTAGCTCGGTTGAAGAACAGCATTCGTCTTATTGATAGGTGCAGGACGGGCATATCCTTTGTGTATTATCTTCCATTTCTCAACTTATTTGATTTAATGTGTCAAATTTTGTTACTTGTTGGAGACAGGCCACATGGGCAGCATTCAGTGATATTGGCTGAAGATGTTCCTAAGTACTTGGAGTATGGTGGTGATAGAAATGATCCTGGAGGAATTGTTGCTGGTTCCAGGCAGATCTATCTTACCTTTCCTGCTGAAAGTACCTTCACAGAGCAGGACGTTTCCAATTATTTCAGGTAACTTAAAATGAGTGCTTTGATAGATTATTAGCTTTTGCTTTCAAAACATGCTTTTATTTGTTATTTCTCTACTTTTGTAGCAAATTTGGTCCTGTTCAAGATGTTAGGATCCCATGCCAACAGAAGAGAATGTTTGGATTTGTCACTTTTGTCTTTATGGAGACAGTCAGGCAAATATTAGTGAAGGGGAATCCTCATTTTGTTTGCGGGGCTCGTGTTCTAGTGAAACCATACCGTGAAAAGTCAAGACTTGTTGACAGGTAAAATTTTTCTGCTTATGGAAGGATGTTGTCACATGATTTCTTACTAGAATGTGGTAGATCCTAGCTATGTTGGTTAAACATCTTATCTTCAGGTTTGAATTGTTGTTGGTGTAAGATATATTGTTTGACTGAAATGATGCAAAGAATCTGAAATCATCACCCTGACATGCATAGATTCTTATCACTTCACATTATTTGGATTCTGTCTTTAGTGTTATTGAAGGGGCCAGGGATCTTTTTTGAAATTGTTTTCCCTCTACAAAAGTTAGTCTCTTGTGGTTTACTTGGTGGAATTGATAAATTGTGATATTTATTATAATGATCTTTCTCTGAACTAGTTCCGTTCAGTGAATAAAGGTCCAACTTGGGCCTAATCTTACAGACCCTTAAATTTCTCCCTGCAAGTAATTGGAGCCCTAGGAATTGTAGAACCAGGTACCTGTGCTAGCCTTTGAGGTTTTGTGTTGTTATGTAAAGTAGAATTGTCCACCTTGAATCAGTTACCCCTTGTTCTCTTAGCATTGTTTGATACCTTTTTTTTACTTGGAATCATCAAACGTTAACAAGACTTGGCATCATCTGGCTCGTGTTCTTTTTATCAACTAACGTTGATGCTTGCTTTATGTAGTACTGTTGCATGTTTTTCATTTGTTTTTCCATTCATACAAGTGATCAAGGGGTTTTTTGAGTGAAAATGAAATCTTTAAAACCAATAGCATAGGCCTGTTTTTTATTTATGAATGTTGGCTTCAACTCCTTTGCATTAGAAGTCTGCATTAGCAACATCTTGGTCAGAATGTTGGTGCCATCTTCTATGCATTTAGAAGTCTGGATTGCAACGTCTTGGTCACACCAAAGCAAAAGATTACATAGTTGTTGCTGCATTAAAGTTTCTCATATGTTTTACAAGGAATCTATGTTAGATACTGGAATTTATTGTTCAGTAACTTTTTTTCTCGAGTAGGAAATATTCAGAAAAATTGCAACCCCAAATTCAGTATGGCTCTCACTATACAGATGGAGATTCCGAGATTCACTCAATCTCTGGTGAGTAACAAATAAATTCTTCTTCCCACTTTCTTTTACTTTACGTTGGTGTCAAATTCATATTGCTAAATAGTGGCAATTGTTTTTATTGTCCATGTGAATAGTATCGAGGGCTTGCGAAAGTTCAAGGTTGTTCAGGAAACAGCTTGCTGAGGAACATGAACAGGCACTTGAATTTGAGAGAAGGCGTCTCTCAGAGCTGCAGTTACCACCTAAGCCCCTGAATCATCACTCTTATTTTGGCTACTCAATGGATGTGTTGAAGCTCTCAGAAGGTTTGGAGTGTACTTTTTTTTTCTTTCTTAAATTTTTGACACATGGGAGTCTAGTGCTTCTGCAACTAACGTTTGGTGGTCCATGCAATGCAACTGTTTAGGTCGTGGAGAACAATCTGATTTTCCATCTGCAGAGCATGTCAATTACTTGCTAGATGTTTTTAATAGTGATGAAGAAAAACTGAGGCATATAACCACCACTTACAATGAGCAGGATAGGTAATATAACTACCACCAGCTATCTTCAATCATATTGTAGTGTTCTGATACGAGTTTTATCCCGTGCAGCACTCAGGGACTTGATCTTCCAGAAAGTCCATTTGCAGCTCCAATAGGGAGTGGCATTTCTACAGTTATATAGAGAAACAAGATACAGAATCAAGTATAGAGTTGTAGAGGACTGAATTTGAAAAAGACTTTCAAGGGTTTGATACTACAGGACTTTCTTTCTTTCTTTCCAAATTGACCTGAACTTCATCTGTCAGCTCTTAGATCACGTACCAACTGAAGGAGATAGATATAGTGCAGGTTCTTTTCCATTTAACTTGGTGAGGAGATTCCATGTAACTAAGGTTTTACAGTTTCTTACGCTTCCTTTTTTTTTCTTAAATTAATGTAATCAAAAAAGGCAGGCTAAAGAGAGCTTGTGGGTCTGGTCCTAGAAGAAATGTACTATATAGGCTGTTTTAGTTGAAGATGGAAGTAGAAAAATGTGCAGAGTTGAGAGAAAAGGTGTCCAACAAAAAGCTAATAACAGTTCTAAGTATACAAAGTCCTACATTCTTAGTATTATTATCATCACCACCATTATATTATTATTATCATACCTCGTTGGCCCAGTATTCATCATGTTACCTTATTTCTTTCTCTTTAAGTCTTATTTGTTTATTATTTCTTTCTAAAGGAACTGTAAACTATTATAGCTCTTACACACTGGGACAGGTAAGATGCTCTAATCACTTTGGAAATATAGTAAGGCTTTATCAAAATTTGAGTCTTATGGAGGAGGAAGCTAAGAAGTAAGAGCTCCCTTCTTAATTATTACAAACTCTTTTTTTTCACATATATATAAATAAAATCTGAGATACATAGTTTGTGCACCATGCATGGTTGGATTTGGATTCCCCTCAAATCTTTTCCTTATATGAGTTTGGCTTTGATTTAAGTAGAAAATAAAACTAAACCTCTTAGGGTGGTCACCTGGTGGTGTCCTAAGGATCCATAAATGGCGGAATCAATTTAGTTCTATTCCCCACCTCTAATAATAATCAATCATAATATCTGGGGAAGTGGTTAAAGAATGAACAATTGGATGATTGAGTTTCTGAAGAATCTGATCTGCATGCAATCATCATCATGTTCTTTGCTTCCATGGTAACGGTCTTCTTTTCTTGAAAAGAATCTGACTTGATTTTTTATTTATTTATTCATCATTTAATCTTTGTCTAAAAGGAAAATGGTCAAAGAAACTGGTCATGTTTGTTCTAAGGTAGATTATGCATGCAATGTTTCATAAAGTTTACCATCACAAAATCAAACAATCTCAAATAAATATCAAGTGGTTGATTTATAACGTTATGAACTTAATTTGAATGCTCCAAAACCGGTGATATTCATATTTTGTTTTACAATAAATATCAAAAATATAAAATTTGTTTAGTGTCACATCTACTTTATTATGTTTAAGTTTTTTTTTAGAAATTATTATGCTCAAGTTTTTACTCAATATAGTTATTTGACAATCACTTCTGCTTTATATTTATGATTATGAATTCCTTCAATTTTAACAACTTTTCAAACTAGTAAAAGTGGATTTACTTATAAAATGCTTATCAATCACTTGATATTTATAATTATAAAATAGAAGTGATATTTATAAATATAAAATAGGAGTGATGACTTTAACTTTTAATGATAAAACATGGGCTAGTCATTCGGGGAGTTTTGAGTCTAAAAGAAGAGAAGATGATGACAGATTATAGATAGGTTCTTGGAACATCAAAACCCTTATAAGAAAGTCAAGAATTGGTGTAGATTTTAGACAAAGATAAAATTTATATAACATGCATATAGGAGATAAAGTATAAGGGAGCTAAAGCAAAAGAGATTAATAGGTTCAAACTTCGGTATTCAAGGTGTTTGAGGCAATAGAGTGAGGTAGGTTTCTTGGTCAAGAAACTCATACATCATATAGTAAGGGTAAAAAGGACTATTAATAGGATTGTGTCTTTAAAATTTGAAGTAAAAGGTATTGTTTTCAATATAGTGTGTGCTTATGTACCTCAAGTAGGGTTGGGTGAATAACTTAAGTGCCAATTCTAAGAAGAGCTAGATAAGGTGATTCAGTAAATCTCCTCTGATAAGAAGTCATTCTAGGAAAAGACTTCAATAGTCATATAGGAGCAACCTTGGACAGATATTTGTGAAATCATAAGGTTTTGAGTACAGTGATACAAATGATAGTGAGATTATTTTGTTAGATTTTGTGGTAGCGATCACTAACTTATTTTTTAATAAAAATGAGAAGCATTTAGTGACTCTTAAAAACAAAACTAAAAAAACTCAAATTGATTATTTCCTCGTAGGGTAAAGTGATCGACCTAGTTATAAGAATTAGAAGGTGATATCTAATACAAAAACCACAATATACATTGTTCGTTATGGATCTTAGGGTTGGAGGAAGAAAAGAAGTCCTACGAGGTACACCAAAGTCAGATGGTAGAATCTGAAAGGAAAAATGGTGAAGCAACTCAAGGATAAAGTAATATATGGAAAAGAATGGAAATTAGAAGGAGAAGTTAACTAGATGGAGAAGAGAGTAGTAACTCTTTTAAGAAATACAACTAAAAAGATCTTAGGTTTTTTTAAAGGATTTAGAGGTAGTAAGATGAAATCTTGAAATTTGAATAATGATGCACAAAAAAATGTTAAGATCAAGAAGGTTGTCTATAAAGTTCTATCGGATAACAACACAGAATTAGAGAAAGAAGTTAATAAAAAAAGTTATAATGACAAAAAAGAGACGAAGAAGATAGTCTCAAAAGCTAAAAACAGAGCTTCTAAGAAATTCTACCAATGATTAAAAACTAGATGGAGCAGAGAATATATTTAAGTTCACAAGAACTAGAGAAAAGAAATAGAGAGAATTAGATCAACTTTGTTGTATAAAAGATGAAGTAAGACGAGTGCTCATGAGTAAAAATGAAAGTAAGAGACGATGACATATCTACTTCTAGGCAAAGAGGCTCTTACGTAGTTAGCCAAGCTTTTTGATGTGATCCTTAACTCTGACAAGATTTCGGATGAGTGAAGACTTAGTATGTTAATTCCTTTATATAAGAACAAAGGAAACATTTAAAGATGTAACAACTATAGAGGCATGAAACTACTTACTCATACCAAGAAGCTTTAGGAAGGAGATTGAGAAGACAGTGAGAAAGGATGTACTTTTCTTAAAGAACCAATTTAGTTTCATGCTAGGAAGTTCTACGTTGGAAGCTTTACATCTCCTTAAAAGATTAATAACATTTTTTTTTTGATAATTCAGAAGAATTTATAAAAATAAAAAATATGTACAAATAAGGTCACTCAACCTATGCCTCTGAGGACACAACAGCTTAATCATAAGAAGCTATCTCACAATCCTATCTGAAGCAAGGACTGTGAAACTCAAGGGAACCAACAACTATAATTTATGGAAGCTACACCTCTACTAATAACAAATCAGATCTCCTATGCTCTAGCCAAAGCACACAGAAGAGCGCAAATAACCAGAAATATGTTTTCCTCAGCTATACAATAATGTAAAAGTTGAATACAAAATCTGAACATCAACTTCCCTAGCCAAGATTGGAGTCGGTTTAGGCAGAGGAAACTTGAATCAATGGCTGAAGTGCTTCTTGTGTTGCCTCATAAGTGATGGCTGCCACTATGGAAGTTGAGTATCCTTGCGATTTATCTTTACTGTGCCTAATAGGATCAATCCTACCAATTCCTTCAGTGTGAGTGTAACCTATGTTTAATTTTTATTAACTTAGAGAAGGCTTATGACAGGTACCAAAGAAAATTAAATGGAACTTTTTAGAAGTTAAAGGAGTTTCTATAACCTATATACGAGCTATTAAGGATCTGCATGAAACTGTAAAGACTATAGTAAGAACAATATGAAGAGATATATAACATTTTTCTATCGATATTAGCCTATATCAAGGTTTCTTATTGAGCTCCTTTTTGTTTGCAATAGTGATGGATGAGTTCATTAAGAATATCCAAAGTGATGTACCTTGATGTATATTGTTTGCTAATGACATTGTTTTAGTAGATGATACAAAACAAGGTGTCAATGTCAAGCAAGAACTAGAGGGATATGTTCTAGTTGAAAGACTTTAAATTAAGCAGGACTAAGATTGAATAATTGAAGTGTAACTTTTCGGGCCATATGATGGCTTCTGATATAGAGGCAAAAATTAGCTTAGAAGTTACACCATAAAAAGAGTGTTTTAATTATCTAGCCATGTTTTATAAGGCAGACTATTAGCCCATCAAATGGATGCATAATCATAAGTTAATGATTGTGGAGATGAGGATACTTCATTATATGTGCAACCTTACTAGAAACGATAAGGTCAGGAATGTAATAGTAAGAGACAAATTAAAGGTGACTAATATTTGTGAAAAATTAAAAGAGACAAAGCTTAGGTGGTTCAGACATATTAAAAGGAGACATAATGTTCCAATAAGAAAATGCGAAAAGATTATATTTAAGGATTGTAAGAGGAAAAAAAGTAGACCTAAAAACAATTGAGGGGAATGATCAAGAATGATATGACATTGTTAGAACTTGTCGACGATGTAATTCTCAATAAAAAAAAACTGACATACTAAAATATAGATAAAGAATCTCATATAGAGAGGTCATTTTCTTTCTTAAAGGTTGTTTAAACTTCTTCCTTTTAAGTCTTATATTTTGTGTTTAACCTAAACTTTTAATATGAGTGCTTTCCTCTTAGTTATTTAGTTTAAATATTTTTTTTACTTAGCTTAAACATTTTCTTGTACTGATGTGTTTATTTTATTTATTTACTTTTCTTATTTCTAGTTTGTGTATTTATTTATCTATTTTATCTTATATTTTTATTCCTTATCTTGTTCTATATTTATTGTACTACTTTTTTTTATATATTATTTGCACGTAGGTGCATTTAATTATTTATTATTATGTCTATTTTTATTTTTATTTTTATTACTTTATTATTTTAATATGTATTTTATTGTTTTTATTTTATACATGTATATTATTTATTTATTTATATAT
>JANIHY010000009.1:14697153-14708320 GCA_027479065.1 Erythroxylum brevipes
ACATATAGCAAGTCATGAAGGATGCATCAAGAGAAAGTAAGAGAATCTCAAACAAGCACTAGTTTTAGTACAGGTGACTTTGGTATCAATTAATAAATTATATTTATTATTCAATGTAAAAATTTTCATTTATAAAAATAATCTCTTTACTACTTATAAATAAAACTAATTATTTTTGAATCTCTTTAGACTGCGTATTTAGGGGGACTTCTATTGTTGTTGGTATATTCTATTGTTGACGGTATATTTTCTGCAGAACAAAATTAGTGGGCTGAAACCTAAAATATAGGAACTTATCAAGGCCATCAACTTATAACACCAAAGTAACTCCTGAAATCAAAGGGATACCTTATGAATCAAATGGAAAATGATAGACTTCATCGGCACAGAGACCAACTTAGCCTGGAAACTTGAAACAGAGACTTAAGGGTGGTCAACGTGAACTCTGCGAAATACCCTTCTACCCTTTGCTGTCCACTTCGCAGAAAAACTTTTAAGGATAAGCAGAAAAGTAGGGAAGAATCCAAATGCTTTTTATCTGTGATACTTTCTTAACCACGATTAGAAACAAGCCTCATAGTAGTAGTACCTTGCCTGTATTGGAAAACCTTAAAAGAAAAATAATGCAAACATCTTCTGAATCAGATGATGGGGAAGAAATAGAATAGCCAATACTTAAATCGGAAGGCTACACTGTTCAATTGGATTGAGCGTTACACATTAATACCAGGCTCAAGATTTGATATTACATTTCCTTCGAGTTGACTATCAGGTTTGGCCACTCAACACACGTGCTACAACAACAGTCCTGTAAAACAAACAGAAGTTAAGTGGACTTTGGGGATCCCAAGTAGTCCTTAGTAAGCAACATATCATCTAAATATCATATATATAGTTAAAATCTTGCATTGGCTTGATCCCAAGTGTGGAATATTGTACAGTCAACCTAAGAATTCTCTGTAAGAATGGTAAATTGGAACTCTGAAATGATCTCACTCCCCTGCTTTTCATTGGGTGTCTCCTAAACCTTCACTTCTGCTGATGCATCATGAAGCAATTCGTCTGGAGTAGCTGCAGGGTCTAAGTCCCAACATAAATCTGGAAATTTACCTTCTCCTTTAAGTGACCAAGATGGCACTTGGTGAGAAAAGCGAAACATCTCTCTCCTTGGAATCCATCGAATGGCATCCTTGTTAGTTTTTCTTTGGTATACTGTCTTGAAACCGGCCAACTTTATAAGCGGACTAATAGAAACTCCAAGCTCTTCGGTGTAATCATTAAGAACCTCCACCATCTCATACTGGTGCCTTACCTCATCTGGGGTTGATCTGTTCCAATCTGGTGACCAGTTCCGATAAACTGCCCAAATATCTCCACTTTTAGGAAATATCCTAACACAACCACCACGACCAGCTTTCTCACCTTTTAAAAGATGTGAGAAAATGTTCACTTGTTCAACAATATCAGAATTCCATGCTCTGAAGTGTCCACAAGATTTTGTAAAGCCAGAATCAATCCAATTCACTGAACCAAATTCACTATCTGTTTTTGAGTTCAAGTAAGTGATGTAGATCTTGAAGGGTTGAAGTGAGACAACCTCACGGACTATACAGTACAAGCGAGGCATGCCATCATCTTCATCATAAATAGCCCATATTTGCTTTGATTGGAAGCACTCCTCTGATCTATCGTTGTCAAAATCATGGAAGTCAGGGTCCGGGACTGTAATTGAGATTGGACCAGCTCGATTTGGCTTTATCTGACGAGCAGAAGCATCTGAACCTACTCGTTTAGGTGCCTCTGCTGCTTTTGTAGATTGATCATCTGCATTCTCTTTAACTGCTGCAGTAGCCAGCGTCATTTCCTCCAACTTCTTCCTAATGTCACTTCTTGCTTTCTCAATCAACAGCTTTCTCACATCAAAAGTAGGTATGGTTAAGCTACGTCTTGTTTGAAGATCATTTGGCAGGGCAACCTTACTGTCATACTCAACCTTTGTGTTTTCAGGAGCTGATCTAAACTCTATAGCAGAATTTGTTTTTTTCTCCTCGTTATCAGTTCTAAAACTTGCTGCAACAGCAACCTTCCTTTTCTTTTCAGGTCTAACGACCTTCAAATATGAAGATCCATTACATCCAGCAGATATATTTGAGTTTACAGTGTGGATAGCAGTTTTCATCAAATGCTTTTCATTGGTTGCATGTTTAGCTTTTGCTCTTGCCTTGTTAACAGTTCCGTTAACTTGATATAAGGCATCGGCAGACACAGTTGTTGATCCATTATGAGAAACAACACCTGCTGAACTCGCAGGAAATGAACTCCACTGAAGTGATACATTTGAGGCATACTCATACCCATGTCCAGTATGTAATCCAGAGATCCCATTTCCAGAAAACAAAGTAGTTGTGGTGGGGACATATGTAACTCCATCGTATCCAAGAGCTCCATAGCCATCACCAGAAACATATGACCAGGGACTGTAAGGGAAAGAGCCATTAACTGGAGCCCTCCCAGTTTCCACAGCAATGAAAGCACCTCGACAGTTCTTACAAGAAAGCCTTTTATTAACATACTTCCGGAGATATTCATACTGAACTTTACAAGAAGTGCAAACAGTCCAAAACGTATCAAGTCTATGGGAGGTTGACAAATTGGAACAGTTTTTATAGCTTGCAACTCCTGCAGTATGAACTGATGCTAAGTTTGACTGAACAACACAAGAAGCCACTTGTTTATTTTTCTTGTGATCATAAGAGTTTCTCTTAAGACTATCTGACAACATAGTCCATGCTTCAGATACAAGTTTAAATGCGCCATCAGCTCCTATAGTTTTGTTCTTATCAGGGTGGAGAAGAACTGCCAACTTCCTGTACTGTTTTTTTACCGCATCTCTATCCACAGAGGGCTTCAAACCAAGAACTGAATAATAATCAACTTCACCATTGCATTTTGCCTCGGATGCTATATAGACATCAAAAGTTGCCAGCATCTGAGAAATTCCCTCCAATCCAGGACACAGGGTTTTGGCTTTCAAAGCATAACTCTTTGCACCGGTAAAGTCTCTTTCTGCAAACCTCTTCTCAGCAATCTCTTTTGCCCTAATGGCTTCCTCGATATTTGCTTCCATGTGATTGCTCAAATTACACGCTCCGCCAAAATCTCAAAGCCTAAGGTATAACAAGTCCTGCATGTTTTGTGCTATGAGGCTCCCAATTCTCACATATGACCGCATTCTCCAATCTGCACACATTTGCACCATTACTGTTGGCGCCAATCGGTATGAAGCTTAAAAAAGTAATGGAATTAAAACCTTAATGACTAAGTCAAGATTCCATCGACATTGATTAAGGTCGGTAATACTAACAGAAAAGCCTTGAGATTTCAAATCTATTAAAGATTTGACTACTGACTTAAGGTCTTTGAACTCAGACCCTAGCTCACGGACGGAAATAAAAAGCTATACATCAAACTCATCGAACTAGATTAAATCAACCACATAGAAATAATGTATCGCGAGTTTTATCTCCTCACTTCCCCAACAAGGACAAGCAAAGATAGATCTTTTTATTCCATTTCTCGGTCCTTTTCTTAGATAACAAAAAGTGACAGTTCCTAAACCAAAAACCCATCTACTTAAAAAGATAATACCCAGTTCACCAGAGGCATTGAAGCCCCAATTGTCGTAAATTATCAGTTCACGCAAATGCACATAGATCGAAACTCAACAAACCCTAGGTTAGCAATATAATTAACTCAAAACACCCTCCACTGAAACTAGGGGTTAAAGAAACATCCAAGTGCACAAACAACAGCACTAATGACTTGACAAAATAAATAAAGTTCCGTACCACAGATAAAGGGGACAAAGAACTCACTGAGATTTAAGCATGCAAGGTGGAAGTGAAGCAAGACCCAGATCGCCACGTGTACTTGAGAGCTCGAGAAAACCGAGATAGTGAACCGACTTTGCGAATCTAAGTGAACTGCTAAACTTCCACACCCAGCAATAACATATACTAACTTTTATCTTTTCTCTAATAGAAAAGAGGGAGGGAGAGAGAAAGAACGACCAAAGAAAGTAAAAACCAGTGTGACAGGGCCAAGGTTCAGGTCGGAAATTTTGGGTCAATCGGCGGCCAGGAACTAGGAGGTCCCCGTCGATCGCCGATCACGAATGTGGAGAAATTAAAAAATAAAACGATAATTTTCGGTAGAAGTAAACGGTGTTAATAGTATTTAATGGTGGATTGCTATACTGCAATGGGTGCGTATTGCACGTATTTATTTTTTTAAATTAATTTTTTTTCTTATTTCTACAAAATCGACCGTAATGTGATAAAATTATTATGGTTAGATTTAGGATTGGTAGGGTATACTAACGGATGCACTAAAAAAGTATTAACTGTTATGTTATGTTTGATTTATAATAAAATATACTGTAGTATATTACACTAAATACATTCAAATGTCTAACAATAATGAACTTTCAAATAATGTTTTATGATATTCTAAACTTTGGAAAGTTGAGAAGTATAAAGTTGAGAAGTATCTTAAAATTGAAATAGAAAATACTTGATGAATTTTAAATCTTATTAAATTACAATTACATTGAAATAGAAAAATTATATAACTTTAGTGCACTTTATGAATTTTATATCTTATTAAATTACACTTCAAATTCCTAACAAGTTTTATGATAGACAACACTTAAAATCCCATTAAAAAAAAGATTTGAAAATTTGAAATTTTTGATCTCGATCAATATTATTTATTTTTCTTGTGAAATCTAGTCATAAAATAATTGTAATGCAATCTAAATTGTTAAAGAATTTGAGTCCAGGATTTGAAATTATCAATATTTTGAAAACCGGACTGGACATCGAACCAGTCAAAAGAAAGGTTTAAGGTTTAATGATTTAAGCGATATTAAACCTCTATAAAATTGATATATAATAAATAAAAATAAAAATATAAGATTAAGTAAAAATAAAATATTTTATTAAAATAAAAATACACCTCTGTCTATTATTAAATAATAAACAAATTATAAACAAGGTCATTAAGTTTTTGATGTTCTAAACGATTTCGTTACTTTATATGAATACGTTCAAAAACACTTCAATTATGTTTACAACTTAATGTAAAGGTTGTTTAACTAAGTAGTCTAATAGAGAGTTTTTTTTAATGTTGGAACACTTTTGCCAAATGATATCCATCATTCATCCGTATTTTAAATTAATAGTTATGAAAATAAAATATATATTATTAATAAGTAAAGAGTAATTAAAAGTATAAAAACTTGCCAGGCTGCATTTTTTTATCATAAACTTACTAGGCTGCATTTTTTATTATCATAAATTCTCTTTTTCCAGATAATCTATCAAAGCTCTCTAAAGCTTCACTCATTTGTCGCTTATGATTACTCTTCAATAGAGAAATACCTTTACATTTAATCACATCAAACATATCATCCATAATATTATTTGTACATGCATCTCCACTATGTAAGCAATAAGGATTGAGAAAATAAGTTGTTAAGTGGATGTTTTATGTATGATGCTTGTCCCATCGTTGGTCAAGAATATCTATACAAGGCTTGTACAATTTTTCGTTTCCTTTTAAAATATTTATAATTATTTTATAAGCTCTATACATACTGTTGGGTCCGTGTTTTGTGTATCGGGGCGAACTAGGCCCAGCGTATCCCAAGTTGGCACGCGACCACAACCTTCAAAGGTATTGTCCTTTTTGGTACTCGAACTCGAGACCTCAAGATTTTGTTGCATTTAAATGCACGCTTCTTACCATTGAGCTAAGGCGCCTTTTAATGTTAGGTCCGTGTTTTGTGTACCGGGGCGAACTAGGCCCAGCGTACCCCAAGTTGGCACGCGACCACAATCTTCAAAGGTATTGTCCTCTTTGGTACTCGAACTCGAGACTTCAAGGTTTTGTTGCATTTAAATGCACGCCTCTTACCATTGAGCTCGTACCTCAATCCGATATCTATAGGGAAAGTTATAGCAATTTTTCCCATTCGTCTGTCTTAAGTTTAAGTATCCTAGAATCAATTTTAGTGAATTTTGCATTGTGGGATTTCTATTAGATTCCTATTGAATGAGACTTGGTTTGTTTTAAGGAACCAAGAGAATCCTACCCAAAAGCAAGGGGAAAGACAACCTTGACTTGGAATTTGCAAGCAAATTAGTGTGTAATGTATTTATAGTTATTGTGTGACTAGGCAAATTCTTGCCTATAGTGTATATGTGTTAAATTGTTTGAAATTGACTTGTTAAAAATACGTAATGATTTTGATTATGTTATACCATGAAAGAAGCATGATATCTTGTTATAATTAAATTGTGATTTGATTAATGTTATGTCTTCAAATATGTCATGGCATTTTGTATATATATAAAGCAAAGATCATGAAAGATGAAAGAAAAGGTTTGAAAGTATAAAAGCATTTTAGTAAAATGATTCTGAGCATGATTATATGCTTCTGTTTGGGTGAGAGTAGAACCATTTTGTTCGTCACGTGCACATTGACAAGTGCCTTCTATGGGCTGCCCGTTTGTGGCATATGAACTCTGAAAAATGGACTCATTCTATTTATGGGGTAAACTTCAATTTTTTCATTCTGTTTTATGGAACCCTCAAGCCGTTTGTTGTGCATTTGCATCTTTAAAATGTCAAGTATGAAGCATATTGAGTGTTATGTGTTATGAGCGGTTATGTGATCTGAGCTAAATTTGTTAAATGTTTAAATTGCTTGAATAAAGTATAAATGCTAGAATTGCTATACATATATATATATATATATGCTTGAATTTGGTCAATTGCCAATAGCTATATATATATTAGCCACTAAACTGTGCAGCTCATCCCACGCTTCCCTCCTCGGGTGTAGAAGGAGAAGATTAATGATCCTTGCAAGGCATTGGAACTCCAAGATAGTTAGAGAGACTTTTGTAATAAAGTTAGTTCAGGAAATTTTGTAATTTATAATCATTTTAAGTATAAGCATTTAAATTGTATCGTGTGTATTTTGTATTTTGTATCTTGTAATCAGCCAAAGGGGTAGTTTTTTTAAAATGTAAAGATGTTTTGAAAATAAGCTTTGTGTTCTGTGATGGGCCCAAGTAATTACTGAAACTCTGATGTGTTCAATAATAATTGCATCTTTGTGACTGAAATTGTTTTAAATAAATCGGGCCTACGCTTTAATTGTTTAAGAAAATTTGCAATGAGTTTTAACTGTTAAATGTCTCCGAATGCTGGGCTTCGAAAGTGGGGTCCAGCATAATGTGCTTTTAACACCCAAAGTACATTAACCTAGAAAATCGCATGAGAGAGTTTCTTCATGCAACATGTGGCAAGGAGTTTAACGTGATAGTACAACAAAATCAGAGTAAAAGTTAGAGCAAGGAATCAGTGGAGAGAAGATAGCCAAACAAAGACTACCGAAGTGTCTTTGTAAAGGTTTGACACCTAAACTGCTAGGTTTCTTCATTATGTATTGACACATATCTCCAATGCATGACTCTCATTTGCCCTCCATTTATGCTGCAAATTGCAACACTTCCATTTGTCTACTTGTCAACTTATTAGCCATGCCATTTGTTACATTCTTGCTAAGCCATTTGTCACACCTATAAGTTGCCACATGTCACAATATAATTAGTCTATTATTTTAATATTTTTCCTAGTCTAAAATACCTCAAAATTTAAAAAATTTCCTAAAATTGACTTAAAATTATGAAATAATAGTAATGGTCTCCAAATAAAATTTTAACGCAAATAACTAATAATTCACATTTATAAATCAATTATACCCAAAAAATGTCAATGAATGCATGTACAATCATATTCATGTGCAAAAATATGCATGTCATATTTAACTAAAGCATAATGTGCATTTCCTAATTTCTCAACACTTTCTCATAAGTCACAATTCTAGCCTTAACATGGGTAACGAGATGTTACAACTCTCCCCTCCTAACAAAAAATTTCATCCTTGAAATTCTTACCTGAATGGTAGAATAGGTAGGAGTACTGATTCCTCATATGCTTCCCTGTTTCCCATGTGGCTTCCTCACTCAAATGAATCTTTTCCACTTGTCTATAGTCAATGGAATCAATCAAATTTCTAATTACTTATCCGAATATCACACCATCTTGTCTATTTCCTCAATATATTTCAGATTACTCAAAATTCTCATTTCCTATACCGACGATAAATCTTAGTCAAATCATATCAATATTTCTTAGCATACTTATATATCACACTTTATGTATTTTAAACATCTTTGTTGGTGTTACAAACTCATATGTTATGGTCCTATTTTTACAATAATTTCAGGTGGACCAATTTACGTTGGCTTAGCTTATACTTTTTCCCAAACTGAGCACACCTTGGCAAGGTGATACTCTCATAAATAATTCATCTATTGCTTGATAATTCACATCTCTTTAGTGTTAATACACTTAACTCATGTGTCTATCTCACTTTATTCTAGATCTTCAGTGTTGATCCACCTAATTCATTTATCTTTCTTGAGTCACTTAATTTCTAATACACATCAATTTCACTTATCATCAACATCTCCCATCAATTATGGTCTTAAACTATTTTTAGGCCTTATTCATTCAAATATAAAGGTAGTCGACTCTTTCTGTCGTATAACACCTCATATGATATTATAATGATATCACTATGCTATTGATTATTATGCTTAAGGTCAATTAAAACTAAACTTTGACCTCATGTTCCTATGAACTCTGTAATATAAGCTTTAAGCATATCTTCAACAGTTAAGATTGTTGGCAACAATTACATATAGTCACTCGTTTTTTTTTTACATCCATAGCCATCAAACATTATCTCATCATATTCCTACTAAGGTGTATAGCATAAGTTCTTGTTTATGCTTTCTCCAACAATCTTTTACTCAATCATCTTTATTGTGTGCACAATCTTCATATAACAAACACAAGGTATCAATTTCCTATTCAAACTCAAAATTTGGTTTCATTATCAATTTTCAATTTCCTCAATAAGGTTCATAATGTTTGAATCCTCAATTTGGGCTTTGCTAATCTTTTCATGCAAAACTGATTTTAAAATCGTTAGCTAATAATACTTTGATTTGGCCAAAAGTCAACTCAATATTCTATGCTCTTCATTGCACTAAATTTAGTAACCACAATATCTAAATTTGTACTATTCCTTTCTTGAATTTTCTATTCAAGCGTCAAATATGTACACTAGTTTTACCAAGATAGTACTCATTTGTACAATCATAGTCCTTCAATACTTCTGTCCATTATCTCAGTGTTGTATAAAATTCTTTCAAACTCACTAAGTACCTGAAACTTTATTGATCTGAATATTTATATAAACTATTCAAAATGTCTCACTGTACATATAATGCCTCCAAGTTGTCAAAGGAATGACTATTTCAACAAATTTCAAATCATGTATCAAATATTCAACTCATGAGATTTTATTTGTCTCTATGCATACAAAATCAGTTTATTATATTGCAACAAAGTGCATCTTAATTTTTAATGTGAGATATCGCTCTATATTACAAAATCTCCAAATTCATTATTATTTGTTATGATCGAGTGCCTTTCAAGTACAAAATACAGATATTGGCCATTAGGCTCAGTCTGAAACAAAAAACACAAAGCAAAGCTCTATGTGCAGAATTATGAGCTTAAGGCCCTTTTGGACAGGCTACTCTGATCATAACACCTTTATCTGAATAGGCATTATATGCAATGCTTCATATAACATAATATGCCACGTATAGCTTTCACTTTTAATGTACAGATATAATTTTATATTCAATCAAAATTGCATATTTTTTTAAGTAATCAACATATTCTTTTCAACTTTTTGAATACATTCAAATACCATTTATGATCATAGTCACTATTTAATTCAAGCAAGATTGGATCATGTTATCCTTTAAAGCCATAATAATGTTGGGGGTATTGTTAATTCAAACAAAAATTGTCAAAACTCTATGTACTCACGATTAGTTCTCGTAATTCCTTAAGTAATCAATTCCTCAATGAAGTAATATTATCTCATCGATTTTCCCTGATTGTCTCATTTTTCTCAAATGATTTTTGTCATTCATTCGACTTCCTCTGATTACCCATTGATTTATTGCAATGTCGAGCCATTCTTACTAATTTCTCCCCTCATTTCAATTTATTCACAATCTTAACTTCTTGTGTTAGCAACACATTCATCAAATAAAATTTATATTCCCTGAACATATTTGCATAATGTAACGTGGGCCTAAGTTCTCCTCACATTAGCAAGAATGTCGCCTCAATTTCAAAAATCCAATCATATAGTTGGATACTTTACTTCAAACAAAATGCATGCATTCTCAGTATATTCTACATCTTATGCTTGAGTCTTTGTTAGGAATAGAACTCTAATATTCACTTTTAATTAATTCCATTTTTGTTCATTCTTAAAAGTAAACCATCTGGTATACTTAACCTTATTTGGCATAATTTTTCTTCCAAAGATGATTTCTTGCTACTATCAACGATATTGTTCATCTAATCCTTCTCAATCAACTATTCCCATCATTGTTTATTAGACATTCTTAGTGTAGGAAAATCCCAGTGTGTGCATCACATGTACACGGTGCGGAAAAACAAAATTTTTTGTTCCGGGACCTTCCCGAAAGCCAGGATCTATGTGTCTATATAACGAAGTTAAATCATAACGATCAAAGGAGACTGTCTCTAACGGTATCCACGCAGATGTCGGAAAACCTAACCGGGGCAAACCCTTTAACCCGGAAATAGCTAGAATAAAGTGAAGACTGCTAGATCTTACCTTATTCTTGGAGAGCTAATGGAGAAAACGATGGTGAAGAAGCTTGGAGAGGAGAGAAGCTTGAAGATGATGAAGATGAGAGCTTAGCTTTTGATTTTAAAACCCTTTTTTTTTAAAACCAACGATCATCACACTTCCTTTAGCATTTTGTCTTTTTATCATCTTGTCTTTTTCATTTAAAGCCATTAAATGTTACTTTTGACTAGGCTAAAGAAGCTTCTCATCCTTCCACGTAAATCACACACACACACACACACACACACACACACACACACATATATATATATATAAATTAATTAA
>JANIHY010000009.1:14860280-14873567 GCA_027479065.1 Erythroxylum brevipes
GGATGACTTAGGATAGATGCTTGTATCAGTTTCCTTTTTGGTTTTGTTAGGAGACTGATAGACTTGTCTATTCTGACTTTGGATGACTGTACCAGATGATTATTATTTTGGATTTTAATCTATTGATTTCTAATATATATTGTGATTTTATTTACTGCGATGCCATATGGATTGCTAGCGAAATTTTCTGGTAGTGAACCTTTATCGTGGGATTCGTATCGGAGCGACCTTTGGGCGTCCCGATATGTACCCTACGGTGAGGGGGCGCTACAGTATCGTCTGAAGTTGACCTTGCTTCGTCTTAAGAGTTGTATCGTCTTAAGTTGACTTTGCTTCATCTTAAGTTGACTCCGCTTCATCTTAAGAGTTGTATCGTCTTAAGTTGAATTTACTTCTTCTTAAGTTGACTCTGCTTTGTCTTAAGAGTTGCATCGTCTTAAGTTGACTCCACTTCGTCTTAAGAGTTGCATCTTCTTAAGTTGACTTTGCTTCGTCTTAAGTTGACTTCGCTTCGTCTTAAGAGTTGCATTTTCTTAAGTTGACTCTGATTTGTCTGCTTTCTGCTTCATCTGTTTTTTGCGTCGTTTGTTTTTTGCTTAGTTTGTTTTTTGCTTCGTTTGCTTTTTGCTTCGTCTACTTTCTGCTTATGTGACCTAAACTTCTTCCTCTGTACATTATTCGCTTGATCATATTGTTTAATCCATTTTTGACCCTTCAAACGATATAATCTATCTTCGAGGTCTTCATGAAAGTTGTAAATCTCGAAGTCTTCTATCAAAACGTCCTAAGATGATGTTAATCTGATATCCCAAATGACAGTTATGCTAATTGCCCCAAGATAGGTGTAATATGATTGAGGTCTAAACCCTGTTTGATTCTTTCAGCCATAACTTTGTTATGGGATCTCCAAATGAGATGACTCTTGTCTACAAATAAACCAAAGACATAGAGCCACAAATGTTCAAAACAAGTCAGATTGAAATTTTCAGTTTGAGATTTCCTAAAAATCTGTCCTGAAATAAGAGAAGGGAGTTGTTTTGGTGTTTGCCCTGGTGTGGGCTCGCCACCCTTGTGGAATACACATTCAGGTGTTACTTAGAATCTTGGGCACGTGACTCACGAAGGCGGGGTGCCCAATATTAGTAGTTCCTTAGGTTGATTCTTGATGTGTGTGTTGCAATTTAATAATTTGTTAATATTTTGTGATCAATTCTTGAATTGAGTGGTTTGATTGAATCGATTGATTGAATTGCATCATTGTTTTAGTTTAGTTAAATTTGACTTTCTGTGATTAGTTTTAACCTTAAATTTTAGGATTAGATTAACCATCCTCATAGGATCGACACCTTAGATATTATGCGAATGACCCGTAAGCTTATGAACTATCGATGTTAAAATATTAAAACTACACATATTAGAAAACCGCAATCAGGCAAGAAGAACATGCTAAACCCAAGTATATCTTTAGTTTATAGTTTATTTTCTGGGCTTTTAAAAAATAATGAATCTATATATTTGTTCATGCTTGTCGTCGACTAATCAGGCTTAATCCTAATTGTTTTCTTATTTCTTCTAATATGTTTGTTCATGCCTGTCGTTCGCTAAGGAAGCTTTTGTATCCACTAAGGAAGCTTTTGTATCATTTAAAAATTTGAATCAAATATGATTTAATCCTTTTATTTATGATTCTTATTTAAACATTATAACAATTTCTTTCCAACATAATTCCAACTCTGTATGATTAATAAATTTTGAGAGTTTTAGAGTAGGAAGTAGAGTTAATCTTCCACGTTTTCTCCGAGTTGTTTTCTTACTCTTTTTCTCTCCATTTGTCACATAAAATAACCTCTTCCCTCATCCTTTTGTTGGAAGCTCTCATTTTTCCCATTTCTAACGAAAGACGACCCACACAATCTTTTACTTCTTAGGAATTTACCAATTAAATATTGTGGCTTAAAATCTTTCAGTAATTGTAATAATTACATGTATTTATTTGCAATAGTTTGGAGTTTTGAACGAAAGAGACTGATTGGTTCTGTTATAACAAAATAAAAACTGAACATGCTACTCATATAGTGATTTTCTCCTCAAACGTCCCATGATAAAGTGACTTTCCAAGCTTTTGAGTGATCTCCATGCATGCATGCAGGCTGAAGCACCAACCGGCATATGATATGATTGAAACAAAACGACACCGATCTCGAGGCACCCATAGTATAATATATGTATTTTACAATTTTGAAGCAAAGGTTGCCAGGCCTGAGAAAAATTGCAGGCCGGACTTTAAAAACCCAAAATTTGTACGGATCGATTTTTGAAAAAGAATTTGCACTCAACACCAAAGCTCATCTCCTTTTCTTCTCGGAGAACCCCGTCAGCTTTCAATCATCTTCGATCTGTAACCGTCTCTTTCCTTCTTCTTTTTAATTTTTATCACGCACATTCACGTGTCTCTTCTGGGTCGTTCTTCGTTTTTCTTGAATCTGTAGATTTTGTACAAAGTTTGGGTCTTTTGGTTCCTATTTTTCTCCTGGGCTTGGACCTATGATCTTCTTAGTTTTTTTTGAGGTATTGAATTTGTGTTCAGATACATTTTAGGGTTGTGCCATTTGGGGTTGCTGGTTATACATGAGATAGGTCAAGAACTTGTTTTGTTTCCTACGCATTTGTGTTTGTAATTTTGTTTTTTTTGCACTAACAGAGTCTGTTTATTGAATTTGTGGCGGGGAAGAGGATTGTTGAATTGGAATTTGTATTTCTACTTTTTTTCCCCTTTTCTCGTTCTTGATCGCCTCAAGTTTTTCCTTTTGTTTTTGGGGGCCTAACTTCATTTTTCCATTTGCCGTAGAGGAAGAAGGTATTTTTGAAGTTGTTAGTTTAGGATTTTGCTCTTGTTTGGAAAGTTGCTACTTTTCTTTCTTTCTTTTCAGTCACTTGTTTGTTTGAATGGTTAGCTTGACCTTGTTTCCTTCATTTGCTTGCAGGCTTTGTCAGGAATTCTTTTTAGTACCTGGTATTACATTTTTAAAAGTTGATTATGGCGGAATCAAGCTCAGTTGATGTAATTCTCGAATATTTACAAAAGAATGGCTTCGCAAGAGCTGAGGCGGCATTGCGCAGTGAGCTCGGTAGCCGTCCTGATTTGAAAGGGCTCCTCCAAAAGCTAAGCATTGATGACAAAGACTCATGGAAGTTAGTGGAAGACAAGAACGGGAACAAATGTGTAAGTGAGAAGCAGGGATCAAGTTCACAAAACAGTGGTGAAATTTCCAAAGAACTTATTGTAAAAGAGATAGAATGTGGAACTGGTAAAAATGGCTTTAAAACAAAATGGCAAACATCTGCTTCTATTGGGGAACGGGATAGCAAACCTAATGAAGAAATTGGGGTAATTGATTCTGAGGATACTGTTCTTGATTTATATTCATGGAATTTTAAACCTAGTAATGGTTCTTCTGGTGCTTATCAAAACGATGGAGGTACTCGTGCCCCTAACTTCTCTGCCAAAACAAATATGAAAACTGGAGAAGTTAAAATTTCCAGTGAAAAAAGAAGTTCTTGGAATGGAAATGCTAGTACCAGTACTAGTAATCCCAATGTGGAGTTGAAATATGAAAGGTCTGAATCAAAGGAACTTGACCAGCAACATAAGACTACTCTTGCATCGTCGACGGATGTCATATGGTCTAGAGGGGAGGTGCCTATAAGTTCTACAGATTTATGGAAAGACTGTTCTGTCAAGACTGTTTTCCCGTTCCCTAAAGTGGACGAGTCAACCAGTTATGATACAAATAGTCCTTTGGAGAAAAAAAAAGAAAGGAGAAAAGCAGAAAATAGTGAAGTTAGAGTGGCTATCAAAGAGCAGGTGGATGAGGTTGGAAGAGCTTTGTACTTGGGAAAGTCACAAGGTAGTAGCGAGCCAATAAATTTGAGCAGTTTTGATTTTCCACATGCATCTGATAACACGAGGGAAGAATTTCCTAGGCTGCCTCCTGTGAAACTCAAGTCAGAGGAGAAGTTAATGAATGTCAATTGGCAGGAAAATTTTGAGCGTGAAGGGCCAGGGGCAAAGCTTGGCACTGCTGATAATGCTTTGTTCATAGGGTCATATCTTGACGTCCCTGTTGGACAAGAAATCAGCTCTTCAGGTCAGTGGACTTTAGTTTCGACTTATTTCTTTTTCATTGTCTTACTGTGACAAAACTTATGTTTTTTTTACTCCTTTACACTTGGGGATGCAAATAATGGATTTTAGAACAAAATATAGTGAAAATCAGTTGTCATCCATCATTATTGAATCTCTTTTAACATCTAAGATCTAGATATTATGAGCTGTTAGAAGTGATAATTCTTATTTTCTGTTGAAGGTGCCCAACTTGTTTAATTAGCCTCTTAAGAACTCCTATGGTCTTGTGCTTTAGAACTACTGCAGCCTTGTTCTTGAATTTACAGAAAGGGAACTTAAAGCCTTTTAGGGTCTCTTTTGTGCACTTGATTTGAGCGTAGAATAGTGTGGTCTTGTGCTTTAGCATTACTGCAGCCTTGTTCTTGTATTTATGGAAAATGAACTTAAAAACTTCTAGGGTCTCTTTTGTGCACATGACTGAAGCATAAAATATTGTAGAATATAATAGCATTTGATACAACTTTTGTTTGAGAGAGAGAGTGGATGATATGCTTATGTTACTATATTAGCTTGATTTGATTAGTAAGACAAAATTATGCAAATTTTGAGCGTGCAAAAATGATAAAAGCTTGTTTTCAAATGAGCTAATAAACAAGCTTTAAATGACCTTGTAAACAAGTCTTTAGATGAGTTTATACTCTAGTTTCTAGTTAAATTTGCAAATGAATTGTTCATGGTCCTAAATTAGTCGAGGACAGCTTGCTAACTAAGGAAGCCTTAACTAGAACACAAGTTACCCTTTTATGTATATGAATGATCCCCAAATAAGATGTTACCAAATTGAACAGCTAGCAATTGGTGATGGCTCAAATGAGATGTGGTTTTCATTAATAGTTAATTGTTGTCACATTTTTTGGGTGATGATGGTTGGCAAAAATTAAAAAAAAAATGTTTAAAGCTTAATTCTTTCTGTTTTAGTGTACTAAGGAAGCAGTTGCGTTTTCATTATCCATTTGGCTTGCTTGGATAAGCACAAGTTGTTGCATGGAGAAGTGACAGAAATAATTGGACTTGAAGAGCAAGCAAGTTACCTGCTCAATTGTTTCATAATTGTAGGATAAGGAGAATTGTCTTTCTTGTCTTGTTTGTTGTGTAGATCCTTTTCTACCCATACCTACTCTTCAAGAGTTTAAGACTTTTGTGAAGTCAGGTAATCATCATGTTGGATGGGATTTTGTATCATGAAACAAAGGCATTTTATTGCCTTCTTTATGGAGATCTGTCTATGAGAACATTTTCAACTTATAGGCAATCAATGCTGGATCATCTTGTTTCTAATGACTGTTTATCATGAGATTTTAGTCTATGTTTATATGTCATGCATTCCATCTTTGATCATGGTTCTTTATTATGTAAAGTGGTGTTATATTATGTTTGTTTCATTGATTAATGTGGTGAAGGTTGTGCATTTGCTGATATATCTGAAACTGGTAGCGATAATTAAATGGGTAATTTGGACTTATGTCTTAGCTTGTAGTAGGATTAGTCATTGAGCCTAATAGCAATTTTGGATGGAGGCAAATAATAGTTCATTCTTTAAAAATCAAACTTTTGGTATATGTTTGAATATACGACTCGCTGACAATTATGCATTCCTATCTGGTTCTCTGAGTCAATCTATGGGGGGAGAGAGTTATGGATAGTTTTAGGTGTTAATTAACAAGTGGATGGTTAAGGGCTCGACAAGGATGTTTGGAGCATTTTCCGTAATGATTAGCATTTGTTGTCGAATTCCTGCTAGTAGTTGTAAGAAGGAAATCAGGAATATGAACGTGGGTGATAACTTCAATTATGAGATCAAAGCAATCATAACTTGCATAAATCTTAGTGAACATGTAAATTCCTTGAATGCCATTTCTCCTTAAGTGATGAGATGCAAAACAAGTGCAATTATAACTGCAACTTGCAACTTTTATCATCCTAAATAGGCTTTACACAAAGAATTATTATAGCATATTCTTATTTTATCTCTGAATTATGGTCTAGCTGCAAAGCGGATTGCAGGAGGCAGCTGGTTATCTGTAAGTCAGGGAATTGCAGAGGATACATCTGATCTGGTTTCTGGTTTTGCTACTGTTGGTGATGGGATAAGTGAATCCATAGACTATCCAAATGAATATTGGGATTCTGATGAATATGATGATGATGATGATGATGGCTACACAAGACAACCTATTGATGATGAGACTTGGTTTCTGGCTCATGAAATTGATTACCCAAGCGATAATGAAAAAGGAACAGGGCATGGAAGTGTACCAGACCCACAGGAAAAAGATCCAAGAAAAGATGATGATGATCAATCTTTTGCTGAGGAAGATTCATACTTCTCTGGTGAACAATACTTTCAAGGAAAGGTTGTTGAACCACTTACAATTTCAGATGATCCAGTAGGTTTGTCAGTGACTGAAATGTATAAGAGGACCAAGGAGAGTGATTTAATGTCTCAATATGATGGACAATTGCTGGATGATGAAGAGATAAATTTGATGCGTGCAGAACCTGTATGGCAAGGATTTGTCACTCAGACAGATGAACTTGTCATGTTAGGGGGTGGGAAGATCCTGAATGAATGTGGAGGGGCACGACTGCATGATATTTGTATGGATGATGATCAACGTGGCTCAGTGAGATCTATTGGTGTAGGTATTAACAGTGATGCTGCTGATATTGGCAGTGAAGTACGGGAAAGTTTGGTTGGTGGAAGCAGCGAGAGGGATCTAGAATATTTTCATGATCACGATGTTCGAACTGGTGCGTTTAGACATTCTCACCCTGACTCAGAGAAGAAGTATGCTGATAAACTAAACAGGGATAAAACGAGAATCACAAAACATGATTATAAACAAGTGGTTGAGAGTGACAAAGTTGCTTCTACTCAAGTGAAAAATCATACTGATGCGGGATTTTCTTTCCCTCCACCACTGATGGATGGACAAGTGATGCAGGCTGCATCTAGTAAATCCTTATGGTCAAACAACTGTGATGCAGTTATTGATGATGAAGCTGATGAGTGTTTGAATGCTTTGATGGGAAATAATGACATGCTTGCCTCATGGAATCGGAAGAGTAGTGATTCCTCAACTGTAAAGAGTCCTAAGGGTGAAATGAATACCAATACTATTAGATCTGCAGATTCTTCTCCATCTTCACTCTCAAACTATGGCTATGCAGAACAAGAGCATGACAATAAGAAAGATGATGAGAAAACTGGCAGTGTGAGGGAAGATCCTGGAGCATCACTTGATGATAAAGAGGCTGCTGCTGTTCAAGAGCAAGTGAGCCAAATCAAAGCTCAGGAGGAGGAATTCGAAACTTTCAACCTTAAAATTGTGCACAGGAAAAACAAGTATCCTCTTTAGACTTATTTACTTGAAATGATAAACTGCTTATTTCATTATGTTATCACAAATTTATGCTGTTGGCCATTATAAAAATTGTGTCAATTGCAATACTAATCTCTCCCCTCTACCCTTTATCTGTGTATGCTTTATGCTTTTTAGTAATTGTTAGAGGTGTTATACCTCCAGGGTAGGACTAGTAATATTTTGTAAAACATGCTCCTTACGCTAATTTACTTTGTGAAAGAGGTGCCATGCTGAATTATAACCTCTGCAATTTTTATACCTCTGGGCTAACACTAGTATATTTGGTAAAAGCATGTTCCTTACCCTCGTTTACTTTGTGAAAGAGCTACCATGCTGAGTGATGACCCTGATGAGTCTTAGCAACTCTGGAATTCTTTTTCTTTTATCAGTATTATGCTTTTTAACGAGTTATGCTTATCAGTGTGGTTTTCTGTTGTACTCTTCATGTGTCAGACATCTTTTTTGCTTATGTCATTTATGTGACATATTCAAGATAAAAAGTTGTTTTTCGTTCTCTTCTTCTCCCTGGATTTTGCTATCTTACTCTTGGCCCTACTTTGGAATTGAATTTTAACTTTAAAGTGTTGCATTAATTTTCCAGAACTGGTTTTGAGGAGGACAAGAACTTCCATGTTGTTTTGAATTCTATAATAGCTGGGCGCTATCACGTGACTGAGTATCTTGGATCTGCGGCATTCAGTAAAGCTATACAAGCACATGACCTCCATACAGGCATGGATGTCTGTGTCAAAATTATAAAGAACAACAAGGACTTCTTTGATCAGAGTCTCGATGAGATAAAACTTCTCAAGTATATCAACAAGCATGATCCGGCTGACAAGTACCATATTCTTAGATTGTACGATTATTTTTATTACCGAGTAAGTTCTCTTTACGTATGTCATTAATTTTCTATTAGTTTATTGCTACAGTTAAAAAGAAAACTAAATGGCTAATTTATTTATGTTTCGAAGATATACAAGTACTTCTGTTAGTTAGAGTTCGAATTTGTTAAATTGTGGTCCATGCTTTAAACGATACCATAATTCGCAGTTTGTAAGTTTGTATAGTATTCCAAAGATTGTTCAAAGGTTGATATAAAGTGAATACTGGTTCCAATTTTCTTGTTTACTGTTTTAAACTTCTGAACTTAGATTTCAATTACGGTTTGGGTGTTTTGATAATTATGTTGGCTCAATATGTGTCCCGTCTTGCTAACTTTTTTTTTCTTTCAAGTTTTAAGTTTGACGTGGTTTTAACTCATTGAACCATGCTACATTATTTACTCAGCTTTGTTTTCTTTATGCAGGAACATTTGTTGATTGTTTGTGAACTTCTCAAGGCAAACTTATACGAGTTCCATAAGTTCAATAGGGAATCAGGAGGGGAAGTTTATTTTACAATGCCAAGATTGCAGGTTTGTGGATACATGTTTCTGTTGTTATTTTCTTTACCAAACATGAATGACCTTCATTTGTGTCCTTCATGCAGTCAATTACGATTCAGTGTTTGGAGGCTCTGCAATTTTTACATAGTCTTGGCCTTATACACTGTGATTTGAAACCTGAGAATATATTGGTGAAAAGTTATAGCAGATGTGAGGTAAAAGTCATTGATCTTGGGAGTAGCTGTTTCGAAACAGACCACCTTTGCTCATATGTGCAATCAAGATCCTATCGAGCACCAGAAGTCATTCTGGGGCTTCCATATGATAAGAAGATAGATATATGGTCACTTGGCTGCATCCTGGCTGAACTTTGCACTGGCAATGTAAGTTTTATTCGTTCATGTCATTTAGACAATTGTGTGTAAGTTGTCCCGCCTGCTCCTCTCTCCCAACACCCTCTCCTCAACTGTTAGATAAGGGGCAATAACTCAATAAAGAAAGAAATATAGGCCCAATAGTATGTCGTTCATGCATCCATTGTCAACAGGGGGCTTTTAATAATTCTTTTCTTCATCTGTCATTTATAAGTGAACTTTACTTAGTTTATGGTGGTGCTACAAATTGCTATTGCATAGTTTAATAAAATATTCCAAGCTACAATGGCAGAAGAATGTTGCTGGCATACTTAATATTAATGGTCATGGAGATGATAAACCTTGTTGTTATGGAGTCCCTGAGTTCTTTATAGGATTTTTTGGGAATAGATCATTCAAATGATATGTTGTTGGACTTTCATGGTATTTGTAGGTGGATAAGACTCTAGATCTTTGTATCTTACTTTCAAAACTTGAGTGTTCCTCCTTGAAAGCAGTTTGAACAGTTCTCTTTGCTTTTCTTTTACATATTAAAGACTGGTACATGCAATCTCCATTTTACTAAAAGTCACCCCTGTAGACTCCACAAAATCAATGGTTCAGTAATTTCTTTGTCCTATAATTTGATAGCTATCTTGTTATTACTTCCATTCTTTGCTCTTTTTCCTAATGCATTCAGGAGAATGATATCTGTAACTGTAGCTAAACATAAGGGCATTTTGAATTTTGAATTTTTTGTGAGGATTCCCAAAGAATCTAGCAAAAGGAAAAAAAAACACCTTTTCCCAACCCTAAAGAAACTCTCAGAACTTCTTCAAATCCTTTCTGCACTTGTTTCCTGAGCCCCATTGTATTAGAAAGCCTGCTAAACGTAATTGTCTACTTGTTGCAATCTACTAATTTGCACCTTTAGTGAGTAAGAAAAGGTCTGTCTCTGCCAAGAATGTTCACTAGTACTTAGGAAGACTTTGTTAAGAATCTGAAGGTTACCAAACGCTTCTTTGCTCAAAACCCCTGTTGACACAAACTTGTCCAACCATAATTTGTCTCGTTTCTAACTTTTGAAAAATGAATTAGAGCACTTCCTTTCCTTTTGATTTAGGGATGGTATCTTCAATTTCCAAAATCTTTCAGGTCTTTTTGATTGAGGAACAGAAGATTTTTCTCTATATAACTGCTAGATAAGCCATTTTGGTGAACATTCAAACATGTTAAGACTTTGCTTGAACATGATCCCTAAAGTAGCTTTGTTTCTCAGGCTTAGGGTGCATTTGCAATTGGCTGTTATATTGAAACTTTACATTAATTGTGTGATGCAAATGTGCTTCATTTTGAGTATTTTTCCTTGAGGACTGATTAATTTGGAGATTTGTTTCATACTTAAATAACTTTTTACATTATTGAAATTTATGTAACATTTTAGAGTCGGCTTATCTTTCTGTTACTTTCTAAATTGACTTTATTGGAACTACTTGATTTAGGTTCTATTTCAAAATGATTCACCAGCAACATTATTAGCTCGAGTTATTGGAATTATTGGACCCATTGATCAAGATATGCTCGCCAAAGGACGGGATACATACAAGTACTTTTCAAAAAATCACATGCTTTATCAACGAAATCAGGTAGTTTTTATGCTTTCCTTCATATTTCCTATTCTTATTAAGGTTGTCTATGTTGCTAGAAAAATTTGCCAGCGTTTGCATTGTTGTTGGAAATTCCCTTGCCTTTACATGTTTTCTCATCCCCTAGTTTTTCTTGAGTTATTTTCCTATGGATGGTGACGGGCCCGATCTTTCCAAGGCCAAAATGGGCCCAACCTTCCAAGCTTGAGCTTGGGTCGAAACCTGATAACTTTGGGTAGGGTCGGGCCAAAAATGCCATCTCTAGTTTCTTATATTCCTAACGAAACTTAGATTGTGTCAAAATTGGCGACTTCAGATTGAAATTGAATTGTTTATCTTTTTCCCCTGTTACCTTAGAATTAAGCATGGTTTGTTTTGGGATGAGCTAAGCTTAGGTCAAGATCTCAGCCCCATAATTATGTGGAAGTTAAGGCTACAAGCAGCAGCCTTGTCTCCAAACCCAAGCCTGGTGCACCTGGTTCAAGTTTTTTAAACTCGAAACTGATATGTTAATCTTAAGTTCCTACTTTTAAATAGGGTTGAACAACTGTGAATTGGTGCTGATTGAGAATGAACTCAGCTTTTCACCATTTTTGGTAGCGCACAAATTCGCATCTACTCAGTGGACTTAGTTTAGGTCAGTTTGGATTAGTTTTAATGGGTATGCCCTCTTTGAATAATGCTAAATATTTACCTTTTCATTAATAATGAAAATAAGCAAAAAAGATCACATGTAGCTTTACATCTTAAGGTCAACTATATATTATTTGCAAACAAAGTTTAGCGTTAAGAAATTTTTAGATAATTTACATTTAAAATTTAAAAAACATCATACTTGAGTTAAATATCATATAACCATAGATTAGTGACCACCAACCTCTGTTTTGTCACTCACACTTGGTTCTATTAAAAACTATGAGAATATAATTTTTGTTTTTATTTAGCATATTAATCTATAATGATGTTTTTTCTTGGTACTAACATCATCATCATCATCATCAACACCCGGTTAAAGTCCTGCTAAGGCACGGGGTCTGAATAGGTCCGATAGTACGCAACCTTATCTTTACGTAGTAAAGAGGTTGTTTCTAGTAGACTTACATACAATGTATCATGAAGAACCTTTTATAAACATGAATATGCGTAAAGAGAAATAAGGTAAAATAAATCAATAAACCAAATAAACATAAAAGGTATAAAAACAACTAAATAATAAAAAATACAACACAATGAAAATAAATACTAAAGAGAAACCCTGAACAAGAGTAGTATAGAGAAACCCCGAACAAGAATAATAAATATAACACAAAATAACGTACCTGTAGAACATGTCTAGGAATAGCAATAAACGTTCAGTGAGATATGTACCAAAAGAGACCTGTCCCGATCACGAAAGATCTGTACGTGAAAAACTCTGACCATGCTTGTCAACACCTTAATTACATTACATAGGAGTCAATCTAAGCTTACACTTGAGAAGTAACATACTACACAATAAATGCAAAGGGGATAAGTTTTTGGTAAACCTACACGAAAGTGAATGTCCTCTTTCAATAGAGACACTTAACCTGTAGCCTAGTGCACCAAAGCTTTCTTTTTCGGGCCAAGTCCTCAGTAAGATCTAACATATCAAAGCAATATCATCCAATGTGAAACTAAGTTTAAAAAAATTTTCTGTTAAAAAACAGTAATATATATTGGCTTGTGAATCAAAACTTCGAATTTCATTGTCAATATCATATTTCAAAATTCAGGTTCAACTTTTTTTATTGGTGGGTTAGTTTGATGGATAAATACTATATCGCCTCCAATACTTGCTTTTTTGAGGATCTGTTTGGTATTGCAGTTAAATTCTTTTGTTAAGTCATCATGATTGAATGTTTGGAAAAAAAAATCATTCGGAATTCTAACAAATTTAAATTAATATATTTAAGGTAATAGTATTTAAAATTTGAAGTTTTATATTATGTATTTTCCTTTCATGTTAAAAGGTATTAAAAGTGAAGCTCAAGTTTGCCCACTGCACTAAATTCTTGCGATTGCATATGTGTTCTGAGAATTTTGCATTTCAAAATCATAAATTTTAACAAATGCTTGTGTGGTTGCCTTCGGCCCTTTAACATCTTTAATCCAAACCCAAACCAACTCTAATGAATTTCGGTCAGGTTACAACTTGCAATGGATTGGATTTGAAGATTGAATTGGGTTACCAGTTGTTATATAGACCTACATTTTTAATGCTTTACTTACAAACTGAACCTAGTAAGCACGGGGTTTTGTAATAATGTCAAACTAAAGATTTAATTTTTGAAACAAAAAAAATACAATCAATTCAAGTAGGTACTAAGAA
>JANIHY010000009.1:14977558-14991675 GCA_027479065.1 Erythroxylum brevipes
GTTACAAGTCTCAGCGTGTTCTGCTAATTTGAAATTAAACTTGTAAGAGTAATATAATATTGGAGTTATTACTTATTAGTATTAGAATCTCACCTAGATTGCATTTGAATTGTACAAAAAAAATACATGAATTATAGACACTTACGCTTAACGTAAGCGCCATTTTAACAAATTAATAAATACTCCGTAAAAACAAAAGTCCGAACCTGAATTGGGCGTCGATCGACAACTAAATTCAATCCCAGTAATAAAAAGTTCTTCGACTTCGAGGGGGCTCATCTTCTGATTTTTATCACCTAGATCAGACTGTCATGGGTCGTTCTCGAGCAGTATCTCGCTCTACCGATGACGACTCTAATCTAAGGTACGTACAGTTTTTTTTTTTTCCTCTCTTTGTGCTGTCTTCAATTGACTTTATGTGATGCTTTCTGCTTCAGTAGATCGAAGAGAAAAAGAACGGCAACAAATCCTGACAACACAGATACTGCACCTAATGCCGGTATGCTCGACATAATCCTGTGTAGATTGGGATTTTCAGGCATATGAGTGCACGCAGTTTACTCTGTATCTCCTCTAATGCAGTGTGTCAAGATTCGAGCGAAGAGAGAGGGGCATTATATCACTGCAATTATTGCCATAAAGATATCTCTGGAATGGTTCGGATTAAATGTGCGCTGTGTCCTGATTTTGACCTTTGTGTGGAGTGCTTCTCTGTTGGAGCTGAACTAACTCCTCACAAATGCAATCATCCGTACAGAGTCATGGTTAGTAACCTTGTTATAAAAGTTATCCTTTTTAGCTCTTGCCCTGCTACTGTGATAGGAGCATCTCGAATTTATAATCAATAGGACTTTTTAGTTGAAATCCATGTATCTAAGATTGGTATCATCGTCTACAAGATGGATTATGTTCTACATATTCAAATTAGGGACTATCGCACTCCAGAGTGTTATACTATCTTTGATGCCTCTAGGAATGCATTTGAATTCCTGCATAATATAACCTGGTTACTATCGTATATTTTTGGTCAATTCAACCTGTTTCCTCATTTCCCATTTTCTCAGGTTCCTCAGCAATGTAATTAAATTTTTGGATAAGCAAGTGGGATTGCCTTACTATGTCTATGAATTTCATCATTGTTTCAACAGGATAATTTGTCATTTCCCCTCATTCATCCAGAATGGAATGCAGATGAAGAGATATTACTTCTAGAGGTGTTCATGATCTCAGACATCATTTTAATATTTCTTGGTGTTTACTCATTTCTGATGCCGTTGCTGCATAGTTTCCTAGTTTATCTGAATATTGTTGAATCTGATTGTAGGGCATAGAAATGTATGGATTTGGAAATTGGACTGAAGTTGCAGAGCATGTTGGAACAAAGAAGAAATCACAATGTATTGATCACTATAATGCTGTCTATATGAATTCCCCATTCTTTCCCCTCCCAGTAAGTTGAATAGTGTAATAAGGATGATGGTTCCAATTGCAATATTAATCTCTCTTTGTACTCCATGGGTTTTCTGTTTAGGTAACTGATGTTTGGCGTCTTGGCATCAAGCCAAGCATTGTATGATGGTGATTCTTTTAATATTTCTATTGGTTTTATTCTTCAAGGACATGTCTCGTGTAAGGGGCAAAAGCAGAGAGGAACTTCTTGAAATGGCTAAAAGCTATTGCATAATCAAGAAAGGTTAGATTAGATTTCAATTTTATAGTTTCCTAGGTGCTTCTATATTCGAAAGGCAAAATTAGACAGTTTCTAGTGATATTTGTATTCCAATTGGATGTTTAGTGTTTTCATACCAAAATCCTCTGGGTTGTATGTATGAGTCCGGATACTATACCATGTCACTACAACTTCTCATTCTACTTTTGAAGTAAAACACAAATTTTTGTTCCCTGCTCCTTCTGTTTTACATCTTAAACTATAAAAAATCACATAAAGCATATGGTTTCTGCTTCTATTTTGGGATCCATTTGTCATGTTCTTGTAATTTGACTGGTCATTTAAGTAATCTATTTAATGTTCATGTGATAAAGAATACTGATTGAGACTTACATTCAACCCTAGAGGTCCCTGCATCCAGAGAGCTTATGCTAAAAGAAGAATCTACCTTTGCTGCAAGGGTCAAGTATGACTATTCATCATGGTCTCCTTTTAATGTTCTGTCAAAGATTAGTCCTGACTTCTGATCCTTGTGGACATTCTTTACCAGAAATGAAGTTCCAAGAAAAGAGGAATCGGCTCAAGAATCTTCATCTATCACAAACATAGGTGAAGCAAAATGGACAATCCTGGCATATAATTATTGTTGACATTATTCTGTACAGCAGAACTAGGGGGTCACTGCAAGCTTTATTGCAATTTTCTTTGTTGATATCAGAAGTTGGCTCAGTTACTCGATTAAGCAGCAGTGTCACACTCGCAGGTCCAGTTAAGGTGACCACCAATTTAGCCCAGGCTAATGATGCTGTCAAAGTGGAGGGTATAGTTTCATCTATGTGTAAATTTCCAGAATATTTCAATGTAGGAGCGATTCATAAAATATTAATTTATTGATCAGATTGATATATAGTGTTAAATCTTGCTTCCAAAACTAGTAGCTATGTGGGAGTTATATTTATTTTATTTTATTAAGGTTGCGTTGGGAAATAGACCTGATTTTTTTTTGACAGATATGCATTTGTTGATTCGTGGCTTCGTCTATATTTTTCTCAAGGAATGCTTACTCTTAAGTTTTATCTAATGTAAACAGAAAGCCAGGCAGACAGGAGCACTGGAGAGAAAAAGCCAAGAATTTCTGGAGAAGGACCTTCCATGACAGAGTTAAACGGCTTTAATTTCAAGAGACAAGAATTTGAGGTTGAATACGACAATGATGCTGAGCAGCTACTTGCTGATATGGAGTTCAAGGATTCTGACAGTGATGCAGAGCGTGAACTGAAACTACGAGTTCTACATATTTACTCAAAGAGGTACACTTGAAATCAGATGAACAAACATGTGTTTGATGTTTCAATATGCTTAGCTTCTTCTCACGATGATAATGAGTTATTCTGATCCAGAAAAAGTACAACCTAGTCTTGAACAGTTGCTACTTGTGCTATAGGAAATATCCCCATTTCAACCAAGACACTAAGCCAGAGCTAGTTGCTCTTGTTCAGTGAGTTTTTCTTGAAAGTAGATCCACTGATTGATGTTATGATGCCGTGAGTTCTCATGTTATGTTCTTCTGTGTAAGCTCAGCTGTTAACTGTTTTAGCTTGAAAATCTGAAAGGAAGCACTAGATGCGATTTTAGGTTACAGTTTGTTTCATTATAATTAACTCATCCGTTAACCTTTTTAGGTTGAAAGTCTAAAAGGAAGTACTAGATGTGATTTTAGGACAGTTTATGTAGTTATATTTACAACTTAATGCCAAGAGCTGATTTTTGGTCATGTCAACTATGTCCCTAATCAATGATAACTCGTTGACAGGTTAGATGAGAGGAAGCGCAGAAAAGAGTTCATATTGGAAAGGAATTTACTTTACTCTGATCCATTTGAGAAGGATCTTTCAGCTGAGGAGAAGGAAATATATCAGCGTTACAAGGTCTTTATGAGGTTTCACTCTAGAGAAGATCATGAAGAGTTAATGAAGAGTGTTATTGAGGAACTTCGCATTGCCAAAAGGATTAAAGATCTTCAGGTTTGCACCTGCTTGATCCTAAGCATCTGTTTTCAATAAATAACCTTAGAACTTGGGGAATTGTGACCACACAGCAAAAGTGGTCACAATCCCTTAATAGCGTGGATTGGTAAATGTCACTTTTAGACTGCTTAACACCTTTGATTTAGTTTGCTGTTGAAAAAGGTTGTTATGTTTGGTGGTTGCTGATCACTTTTCTGGATTGAGTGCATTGAAATTTAACAAAAGTAATTTTACAGGACGCTAGAGCTGCTGGGTGTCAAACAGCTGCGGAAGCAAATAAGTTTATTGAGCAGAAGAGGAAGAAGGAAACCGAAGAAAGCCTTCCTGGTGGTAAAGTCCTGCAGAGACCAATTGTCCTGAAGGGGGAAGCTGATTGCAGTCCTCATGGAATTGTCAGGTGGCCAACTGATTTAAATTCTTTGGGCCATGAGTCATCTTCAACTTCTGCAAATCAAGCTCTCTTTAACCCCATAGAGGTTTGGGATATCAGTGGATTTCCAGGGGCGGACTTGCTCTCTGAATCTGTAAAATGCTCTTTCAGTTTTTTTTTCCCGATTTTTATTCTCTTAATGTTTGTCAGTTCATCGGATCTTTTATCTTTCTCTCAATGCTTAAGGGAGCAACGACCTAAACTGGAAAGTCCTTGGTTTCTGTGCAGGAGAAACAATTATGCATAGAGATAAGAATACTTCCTTCACATTATCTCAACATGCTTGAGATTATGTCAGTAGAGGTCATGAAGGGCAGCGTTACAAAGAAGGCTGATGCTCATAGCCTTTTTAGGGTGGAACCCAGCAAAGTGGACAGGGTTTACGATATGCTGCTGAAGAAGGGTCTTGCTAGAACATGAGATTCAGCATCCAGTCGTTTATGCAACCTTTTTAAAAGCTAAGATCGTCACGTTTCTGCAATTTGTAAATAGTTTTAAGATTGGCACGATTCTAAGAGTAATCTACATCTGATCATAGGCAATAACGAGAGAGATTCGGCTGACTTCAACTTTACTGAACATAAAGTGCAGAAACTAGATTTCCAAGCTCAATTGGTGTGGTCTTTGAGGTCGTTTGGGTTTTAGGGTATCAATCCAAAATTTGACATAGCCGATATGAATCGAACTGTGTTTGCACTTTGTTTCGAATCTCCTGCCATCTTTACATAATAACCGGCCGAACCAATTTTAATTAATCTAAATGCCAAATTTAAATATAAATCTGGGTATGCCTAAATATTTAAATTCAAATTTCAATAGAGGAGAATTGGGACTACATTGTTCAGAAAAGGCAAAGGCATCAAGGTAATCGCCGCTCTACCCTTTTATACAGGGCAAAGGGACGAGCATAATTGAGGACAAGAATTGTAGGCGAAGTAGATTTTGATTAATGCAACTGAATCACTTGTATGCTAAAATTTCTTCAGCTTTCGTTTGAGCCTTGTCTTAAACCTCCTGGAACTGGAAGATCAAACAATAAAAAACATAACCCTGGCTTTTAGCATGCATTGAAGTCAACTTTTGGTGATAACATGGTCTGTCTGAGATGCTATTCTTCTAAACGAATAGAAAGAATAAATACTTCTTGGATGCCCCCTAAATCCTCTTCAGCTTTGTAATGAAGAAACTAGTCAGGAACTGTACAAATAATAAGAATGACCATATCATATGAAAGCTACCGCTCTCTTCGCTTCCTCCCCATCTCCTCCTCGTTCACCTCCTTTTCGGTAAAATCTAAGGACGTGCTTGTATTAAATGGTTAGTAGCTTTAAAAACTCCCTACATGCTATATATAACATCACATCACTACTCTCTCTCTTTCTACTCCACCCCAAAATCCCATAGGTGTATCGTGTCACCTGAAGACACTGCCACGTGTCTCTCGTCAGCCACGAGTGCGTTGACATCACCCACTCTCTCCTGGAAGCTATACAAATGCTCCCCCCTCTCCTCTATATCCCATACCATTATAACACCCCCTGCGCACATTAGCGAATACCCTCCATTTATACACCCCATGACTCTGTGTGCCCGCACGTTCAACGCCCTCGCGTCAAACCTACACACTTCCTCCCGTGTCCCCACCCTGCGCACGTTGGCCACGGCTCTGTTATTCACAATTACGTACGCCTCATTCCACACATCAAACGAGCTCACTATTGCCGGTCTCGTAAACTCTTCTTCGTCTAATATCACCCCCTGGTTCCTCAGATCGAATACTATGTTCCTTGAACTTGTACACGCCACAGCCGATTCCTGACTCGTCACCCTAACTCGCCCAACAGATTCAGTCAACTCCGTTAGCAAGTGCCATCCCATCACTGCTTCTGGGTCAGTCAACGCCCCTCCAATAAACGTCAACTCTTCGGTGTTTCCGTCCCATATGTGAAAAGCTCCGCCCGGTACTCCGGCGTATAGTCCCACCCACCACCGCCCACACCCGGTGAAGTCAACCAACACGCCGTAGTTGACCACGTCTCCCAAGGAGACCCTCCTTGGTTGAGCGTTGCCGTCCAAGTCTGCCACGTGGATGTCTCCGTCTAGGCTTGCGAACACCAACTTCGTATCGGTGACGACAATGCCTGAAACAGCACGTGAAAAACGGCCTAATTGATCGCGGTGTTGAGGGTGGAGAGTTCGCGTGTGTAGACGCGTGTTGAGATGGAAAAGCCGTACGACGCCATCGGCGAACCCACAGGCGAGATAGTGGTCGGAGAGAGCGAGGCAGCGGCAGATTCGGGCGTCAGGGTCGTTGGAGCCAGAGGGATCAAACTGGAGAATGAAATGGGTCGACCTCCGAGTTCGGAAGTTCCGGGCAGTCCGATGGCGGAAGATGTACTCTTCGCGCCACGTGTCGTGGAGGAGATGGGTTCGACGCCAGATAAGGTTGGTGAGACGTTGCCAGAGCAGATCTGAGCGAGAGACGGCGCGCCACGTGGAACACACCTGAAGTATTAGACATATATTTAGCGAGATTGAGGGGAGAAAAACATAAAACATGGGCATGCTTATTATAAAACAATTTCCATGAAAACGGTTGCAGGGTAGGGTCAGGTTTTGAGGGAAGATGAGAGCTCGAAGATATTTTATTATCATTAAAAGAGGCAGTTAGAGGTAAGGGGCATGGCATGCGTTATCGCTTCCCCTATGTCAGTGACTGTATATAGAAAAAAGAAAATGGAGTGTAGAATGGACTTGTCTTGTAGCTCAGCCTACAATTCTTCCTGCCCATTAACAGGGAGACCGTCGACCATTTGTCGACCCATTGATAAAAAATAGTATTTTTCTTTCCGCATGTTCTCTAGCTTCGGCAACGTCACTTCACAGCCACCAGCCTTTAGTACAAAGCATGATTCAGGGTGAGCTCAGACTCAGAGCCCTCAGTCGCAGTCTTGGTCACAGATAGGGTTTGACAAACGAACTGCTCTTGAGGAAAAAGACAAAACACAATAGCTAGCTAGCTGTGCTCCATACACAATTTTTGTTTCATATGACAAGCAATCCTCAATAAGCGTGATTTCCACATATTTTCTCTTTCATTTCCAAGAAAAAAGAAAAGAAAAGAAAAGACTTGTCTTTTTCTCTAGCTATTTAATATTTACATAAAATTTGTTGGCAAATCACAAACGAATATACGTTTCCAAGTGGGAAAAAAAGATGTTAGAAAACTTCCATACAGCATAAATCATAGCATTGGAGATATGAAATAAATAAAAAAAAGTCTAGATAAATAAGAACAAAGAAGAAAACAGGAGAGGAGACCAACTGTGCAGGGGGGTCTTCTGAAGTAAAGGAGAAAATCTTACCTCTCAAGTGACTGACTAGTTGGAGATACCCATGTGCGTTTTTGGTAATTGTACATAATATTGGCTTTGACCGATAGAACATTCAATTACTACCTTAGCAATTAATGCTGGCCCAGCAGAACGTTACCATTCTATTCTGCATGCACTTGTACATCTATTTCAAACTCACAATAATGCAAATACAATTATTATCTCCCACAAGACACCTTCTCATTACGCTTTTGCTCCTTAATTTGATAGCATTGACTTGATAAAGAAGAGTCTAGTCTAACCGTGGTTAGATATGCTGCTGCTACCCATATAATTAAAGATCAAGATGCCCTGAGAGTGAGACTGGTCGTGTACAAAAGAGTAAAGGCAAGAACTCCCACACCAAAAAAAAAAAAAACAAACTTCTGAGCTACATATATAGAAATGGTCAGACCGCGAAGGTAAAGTGATAAGGATCTGAACCTTTCTCCTTAAATCATGCCTTAGAGCTCCCACCAACCGCAGCTAAGTTGAAAGTGATGTCTCTATCTACATGCATTTTTAGTTAAAAAGGAAATAGTTGTCTCCAATACGTAGATTTGGTCTGATCTGATGAGAAAGTTCAGTCAAAGAAAAAGAAGGCGGGAGGGGATTTGTCCAAAGCTTGGACAGGATCTTACCAAGTATGGAAAGCGAGAACTCAAAACCTGAAAAAGACCATTTTAGGCTAGCTCAAGAGGGTCCGGAAACTTGACATTTTTGCCATAGTGATGGAAAAAGTGAAGGATTGTACAGATTGACAAAAACCAAAGTACGCCATTCGACAGTGACGTAAAACGGGTTGGAACCGGACCGATCAAAAGAAAAGGCGATTTTTTTTTTTAAATCCTTGGATGCGAATGCAATTGTTTATAGTTTATAAAACACCAGAGTCGTTACGCTTGACCAGTTTTCCTTTGCAGCCAATTTTAAAAATCAAACACTATTTATATTTTCATGTTATTAAAATCATTAGAATCCTACCTGTAAGCTTCAAAACAACTCTTTGACTAGACTTGTCCACTCTTGGAATCGTTATCTACTGGATGCTGATAGATACGCCTCTATTTCCGTTTGGTTCCCTATTTCTATGCCTAACAATTTCACACACAAAATGTAAATGACTTCGGGTGATATAAACTCATTGTGTCACGACCAACCGTGTCATGGCTTCTGGCTTGCATTATCAAAAGAGCAACTACGTACCTGAAATAGATTCACGAGTGCTTGTGCAGCAGCGAGGCGGCCGGCGATCCTGGCAGCTTGAATGGCTACTTGAGCAGCCAGAGATTCCACAAAAAGCTCAGGCCACACCTCGTTAATGGCTGCACGTGGTCGAGTCCTAGATGGTCCAGCTCCATAGTCACCACCTCTTCTACCACTATATTCACTGCTGCTGAAGGTCTCACGGCCATCACCATCGCTATTGCTAGAAGAAGAGGATGAAGAAGACATTAAACAAAGAATACAAATATATAAAAGAAGTGAAGTTGTCAAAGAAATAAAAGAAGAAAGAACGGGATATGGGCAGCAGCAAAGAACCAAGGACAAAAAGGCGTAGATAAAGACGCAAAGTTAGGGTCCCAGAAGAGGGGTTTTGGGAATCTACAAGAATATAAATATTACACTTGGATGGAAAACAAAATATGTATTATGATGTATGTCCATAAAGAACAGTACAAAGACATGTGCCAAAATACATACATGGATTAGGATATATATACAAACGCGACGGTGGATGTATTTATTAATGAGGTGGGGTTGAAGAAATGTTCCCGCCCTGCAAAGACGGCGAACTGATGGTCTCTACGTTTTGCCATGGTGTTTTCAGGTGCTTTCCTACAAGTACACGAGCCTTTCGACGAGCTTTCTTTTCTGTAACTCTGTTTATAATAATTATGAGATTTGGAATATAGATAGGATTTCGACGGGTCTTAAAATAGCGAGAAAACCAAAAAGAAATTTTCGCCGCGGCATACGAGTACAATCTAGCCAGTAGCTAGTTGCTAGTTGCTAGTTGCTTGTTGCAGTTGCCAGTAGGAACTGCACTGCAAGAGGTGCCCTCAAAAGTGCAAAAGGTCTTCTTAGTCAGACCTGAGTGATGGGGCTGAGAGGAAGCTCACTAGGAGCTACATGACTTGCAGGTAAAGTAGTACAGGTTTTAATGCCCAGGTTATGCTTTATTTCGATTAGGTGATCAACCTGGAACCTAGACCACAGCTAAGCTCATGAGTCGTGATCAGGGATGCAGGACGATTTCATTGATTCCATTTCTTACTCTGAAGTCTGAGACAATGCCACTTTACATAGGCTACTAACTAGAGTCGACCGCTAAGACAACATTTATTATTGCTTCTTTTTTATTATAAGTTTTCAAATACAGGAAATATGTTTGCACCGTTATTTAATAATGAGTACTACATTTTCGTTCTACGTGAGAATATCTGGTTCAAAAACTCTATATGCTTGTCTGCAAGCTAGCCTGGTGTCAATTAGCGTTTGTTGTTAGGATTTTTGAAATGCATATCATGCATATTTAATCTTACAAAATAAAGAAACTTGATATCAGAAATAAATGAATTTAGAAGTTGATTAGGATCATGACTACTGAAAAGTAAATTAATTAGTTAAACAAAATCAAGTACCAGTAATGCTGCTTGCTGCCTCAACCTCAAGCTAGAGGAGAAGGCAATGAGGAGATATGAATGGCCGCATAGCTAAAGTTTATAATGATGAATATCTTTGGGTTTTTAGGCGTAAACTTGGATCGTACGACATCAAAGCGTGAAAGATGTTGTCCCTCGTGTCTTTGATCCAGGGATCAGTACATATGATCTGTGATGATTAACTAGTACTATTCGCTATATATTTCCAGTTTTGTATTTGTAGCATCCATAATCTATTGCCAAAGGTGGCGTATAAGCGACGTATACGTAAGAATTATTCCTTGTCAGCAGGGCCTTGATCTTGAGGTGTCTTCGTGAGGTCTCCACAATCTGAGCCTGAGGCTTAATTCGTGATGTGCTCTCGAGCCAGCGTTGACGGTAAAGGTTTTTATGGATTTGGCAAAATCATTTCTGGTAAGACATGTTTTAGGTCTTTTAGGAATAAAATAGGAGGGAGGGGCATATCTTTTTATAATTACTTATATTTTTATTCAAAATATAAATGATTAACATTCTTACAAGTGTGCATATCAAGATGAAGACTTTCACAGAAAGAAGATATAATTATGAAAAAAGATTTTAAGTCAATTTAGTGATTAATGTTTGACTTTTATAAGATAACGTGGAAATTTTTCTAATGATTGGAGAGTGACCCAAATGAGTTTAATTGAGTTTCAAAGCTGTAATTCTGTCTGAGAAGAGAATATTAATGTTTACAAGTTTCAACAAAAATTGCTTGAAGACTAGGCTTATGAAGCATTGGATAAGTTATCACCATCCAATGAAATAGTCCATCCAACGCATATTTGCTGGATACCTAAGAATGTAGGAATACTAATCTAAAGAGATGTGGGATGCCTTTAGTATATGTAATGTTAGTGTTTTTGGTTTAACATCGCCATATAGTTGAGTGAACTCTTGCAAAACAATTAATCATCATGAAAATTGTAAAGAATACACAAGCCACTTCCTTATTAAATGTTTTAAAACTAGCATTTCTAATCAAGACTTTACTATAACAACACAAAAGTAGGTCATAGTTCATCTCTTTATTTTCATTGGTACAAATGAAGTTCTAACTTAACCTAACTTATAATTGTAATGATAATAAAATATGTTACTATTAATATTTTTTGTCTTTAATGATATTAGTAAGTTAATATATGAAATATCAAATTCAATAGAAGAGTAAATTAAGCAAAAGACTCGATTGAAACAATTGAGCAATCAAAAGATGAAGAAAATGACAGAGCATAGCACATATGCAATTCAAGTCAAGAGCTATAAGTTCAGATGAATTAAACACATTAAATTCAAGTAAATCCTCTTAATTCTTTTTTGTAACTTTATCTTGATCATTTCATTAGATAAAAGACTCCATCATTGCATGATCATTTATACTGAGGCATATTACATACTTTGACATAACCAAAAGAAAATTTAAGAAGGTTTTAAAGAAAATCCAATGCATTAAAATACTTTTGAACTTGTTTTAAATCAAGTTGTTCCAAATGATGTATTTTGATCTTTGAAAGAATTTGAAAAGATTTTTAAAACTTGTTTTGAGCAGTTCTATTAACCGACATAGGAATTTAAGTGATCAATATTAGGGTTTTAGATTGACTAATTGAATAGTACGGTAGTGCAATTAAGCAACATCTTTTAAAAATATGTACAATAAGTTTGCGATTATATTGTTCGACCAATATGCCAAATTGGTTAACTAATACTACTATTACTATTCATTGTAATGACTATTTTTATTTTTAACAACTATTTTAGGTTTTTTTTATAAATATAAGTATATCACATATGAATTATGAAAATAATTTTGGGTATACTAAAGAGTTTCTAATACCGTTAAGAGGTTAAAGAGTGTATGTTTATATGACATAAAATATATTGAGCTTTTATTTATCAATGAGCAAGAGAGACATGTATTGAGTTGTATAGTTGAGTAATTGTTACAATTAGAAAACTTTATTTGGATACAAATTGTGAAGGATCCTTTTGATCTTAAACAAGATTTTTATAGGATTACTCTTCGCTTATGATAAAGCAAAATGTTTGTAAAGGTTTCCCTTGAAGATGATATATGGAGGGTTTCTCTCAATCATTTGAAGCAAGAAGATAACGAACTCCCAAGTGGAGTCTGTGGAGTGAATATATGCTAATGGTTATTTGAATTTCTACTATAATCATTTTTGTCTCCCTTTCTTTACTATCTTTTGTTATTGTTGTGTTTGCTTATGATTATTTTGTGTGAAATTTTCATAATCATTTATTAGCATAAACAATTCATGTATTAGTTATAGTGAACTCCCAAGTGGAGTTTGAGGAGTGAATATAAGCTAATGGTTATTTGAATGAACTACTATAATCATTTTTGTCTGTCTTTGTTTACTATCTTTTGTTATTGTTGTGTTTGCTTATGATTATTTTGTATGAAATTGTCATAATCATTTATTAGTACAAACAATTCATGTATTAGTTTAGAAATAGAGTAAAAAAATAAGACATATAATTTACCCTCCTCTAGTATGCCATATGGGGGTAATAATTGGAATTAGACTAGATCTCATTTATTGCATATAAATTTCTAACAAAATTTTAACTAAAAATGATTATAACACAATTTGATTCTCTTTTTAATTAAGATAGCCAAAATAAAGGTAGACCCCCTTTATTTGATAGTAACAATTACATCTATTGGAAAACAAAGATGAAACAATTTCTTATAGCTAAAACAATTGATCTTTAAATAATTAAAAAGAATAGTTCTTATATTCTAATACAATAGTTATATATAAAGTGGAGACCTAGGTACTAAAGGATATAAGTGAGTGGAATGATAATGGTAAAAGACTATTTATATTATTAATACTTTTAAATCCTTGGTAGGATTACACCAATCTTGAATCAGTTATAAATTTTTTTAGTCCTTTACTCAAACTTTAGGAGACAAAGGTAACAACCATACAAGAAACCAAAAATTTGAGCCCCTTATCATTAGAATAACTAATTAGATTACTCTTCACATATAAAAATGCAAATAAATTAATTACATGAAGAGGGAATAGCTCTAACAAGAAAAGAAATGGTGTTTTAAGTATCTAAAGATTAGAAAGTTGATGATGAGGAGACCTCCACAAGTAAGATTGAAAATGCTTAAAAAAGAAATTTGAGAAGTTTTTAAAGAAGAAGACAAACAATTGAAATAAAAAGAAAGGACATAAGGCCATATAGGATAACACTATTAGTTATACGCTATAGGGAATCCAAAAATATATTGGTAAGTATGTGTTTTATAGCCAATAATAATGAGATATCCTCTTCCTTAAATTCTTATGATAATAATAATGATTATGATGTTGACCTTTCATATAATAAGTTAGTTGAATGTTTAAACCTCATAAGCTTGAAAAAGGAGAAATTATCTTTTAATTATAAGCATATTTAAAAACTTTTAGATGTATGCATGATTAAGAATGAGAAATTAAAATGTGATAAGCCTAACATGATAAACATAAGATGTGGTTGTTGCTAATGATAAAGTAAATAATTTGTTGCATAAACTGTTGGATCGCGTACGGTCTGAGTATTCACAATACACTACGGAAAAGGCCATACAACAACATGATGTATAATCGAAAATATCAAGGATGTACGAAAATACCTTGTTGCTGTGGATAGGTTGCTTCTTTTTCAGATTCCAAGACACTGCAAACGCAAATGCCCTCTATCGGTATCCACACGAGCATGCACGATCCGAGCTGCGGTTGTGGTGTGCTAGCACTTCCTGAAACTCTTCTCCGAACGCCGCACGATTTTCCTCTCGGATGGTGGCTAGGGTTTTTTTTGACAATAGTGTCTACCCTCTAATGAGACCTAAGCTTCTCTATTTATAGAGAAACCCTAATCCCATTGAGGCCCCAATAAGTTTCGGCCCAT
>JANIHY010000009.1:15005749-15018633 GCA_027479065.1 Erythroxylum brevipes
ATTCCTGAATTCCTCACGAATCAACATACACATTTTCATTCTACATTCAACCTCAATGCACATGATTTCCTACATTCCAATATCAAAATCATCTATAACACAAATCCCATACAAAACACTCATTTTCCTTCATTTATTATTTCTAAATTTTCACTCCAAGGTTCGGGGTCCAACAGCGCCACTAGATTAACATACTTAATGCTAATCTTGATACTCGAGATTTGGCTTTAAGGCTTCAATGTGAAATCTGAATCTTTCACATCTGACTCATCAAAGTCTCATCTTAGACTTACTAAGATGACTATTCAAATATAAAAACTTATCATGCATACTACACAACTATTCAAATATAAATGGAGCAGGCGACGGAGCTGGCCCTCGCGAGGGCTATGCCTCGCGAGGGCGAGTGGGCAGCGCTCCGTGTCTCGCAGCCGCGAGCCACTCGCACCCAATCCAACCCTTTTGTCACTCTTTTGCTTATAACTTTTTCATCCGACCTCCGATTGACCTGATTTTTGAATCGTTAGATTCGTAAGACATTTATTTACCTCTCCATGAGAATTTGTGAAATTTTAAGATTAAATTGAAAATGATGGAATTAAATCAAAGTGAGAGGACCGAGTGATTATTTTTCTGGATAATATTTTGGCAATATCCGAACCTATAGAGATCTGAATTGAGTATTTTTGGTGTCTATGGATTTCTAAAATTTAGGGGAACATTTCTGATAAAAATTTATGGAATGATACTGGGATTTTCATGAACATGCATTGTACATATTTTATTTCAGTCATGTGTATTATTAAACACTTATTATTGTACAAATTGTGACGTATGTGTATCTTGCATAAATGAGTTGTGCAGGCTAAATGGCCACATTTAGGCGTTTCCAGAAACATAAAGCAAGTGCTAATCTAGAGCGTACTGTGAGTAGACCGAGATGGTCTCACTTTATTGTAGGCTTTGTTTCATTTCGTATAAATTGACTGCTGAATGTGATTGACTGTATTGGTTTCCGGACAGGAGGTCCGATGATTGTGATGCTGATTTGGATATTGAAGTGCTACTTGAATGTGAATTGGATGAACTATGTGTACTTAATGTGATTGATACATGTGTTATGAATGTGCATTTGCATATGAATGAACGTGTGAATTTTCAACTCTAATGTTAAATGCCGGACTAAGGTCTGATGACATGAGAAAGTGATTGAATGGGATATGCAAATGTGAGCAATGCATGAATTATAATGGCAGTTGTGACCAGAGTAGCCAACGATTAGAGCTTAAAGCTCAACGAGTGGAAATGAGCCTCGAGCTCAAAAGTGAATCAGAGCCTCAGGCTCAACGTTTAATGAGCCCTGTATCCCCCAAGTAGATAAGGGACAGTTATTAATGAGCCCTATGTGGGACAATTTAGGCACTCAGTTACAACAAAGTAACAAATGAAAAGTGAGCCTCACGTGCATTGCATATGCATAATACGAATGGTTAAGTGTATTGAATGTGAATGAGAAATAATGTGAATGTGAAATAATGTGAAATATGAAATAATGTGAGATGTGCGAATTATATGTTATGTGACTGGGTGAGCCATCGATGATGGTCACTTATTGAGTTCGTAAAACTCACCCAAAATTTGCAATTATTTTTTAGGACTCAGAAGAATACCCCGCTAGGCAACGGGAGTATATTTATTGCATGTGAGTGAAAGAAGAGGCCGGGATCAGTTCACGTCTGCACTGTATCCCTTTATTTTCGCACTGAATTGTAATTTCCGCAAATTATTGTATCTTGTGTATTTGGGTATATTTGTTATGTATAACTTTTCGATTGGAAAAAGATTTTGCAAAAGAGCTTGATTAAAGTATAATATGATTTGTTTTTGGAATGGGCTAATCAACATTTTTTCTTGTAAATTAAAATGTTTCTGAATAAAAGTGGGCCCAAATTTGAAATTATTGAAAAAATTAATTATGCTGACTTTTGATTGTTTTAGTGCTCTAGCACACCACTCTTGTGAGATACGAACTCGAATATCACCATCAATGTCTGGTTTGGGTCTTGCAGGAGTGGGGTGTTACATATGTGGTATCAAAGCCCAGAAGTACTATCTTATATGGGTCGTTTCTGAAATAGGGGTCAAGTTGCATGCATTTAAGTCATATCATAGCAGACAGTGGCAACTGATCCCTAGTCTGAGTCGCATGAGCATGAGTCACACGCATGAGCATATGTTAAATGTTTAAACTGATATAAATAGTGAGAAAGATGATGATATGTCATAATGTGACAAAAGGGAGGTTGTGGATATGTAGACATGAGAAATTGTATGTGATTAGTTGGCGAATGTATTATGGGATACGATGTTAATATTGAACTGTGAGGATTTATTCTCGAATGTAAACTTAATGTGAATGCATTGTTGCAGATTGTTTGAAGAAAAATTTGTAAACCGTAGGAATGATGAATGTGAAAAAAAAAAAGAAATTAAGGAAACTATAACCCCAAGGTTAATTATGCCATTTGGATTTAGAGATTATGCAATATATAATGAAGTTTCACCTTGGAGATCAAGATACAATCTATTATAACAATATAAAGTGGTTTTGTATTAAAGTCTCATGGGCTGATTTTGATACATGGTTTAGAATTGCTAATATAGTGATTAATTTGAGAATTTGGAGACATTAGATATACCGAGACATTTTGGAAATGTACAAATCAATTAATTTTGAGGAAAATAAGAATATATGTGGAAATTATGAGACTAAAGTGTACAAGCCCGGTTACAGGAAATAAATTTTTATGACCGTGAAAGGGTAGACTTGGATTTAAAATGAATATCGGATAAATGTGATAAAAGTTATGATTTAGCGTAATAATATGTTTGTGATATTGAGATTAAATTTCTTGATGATTCTGCATCTATAATTCTGAATGGATTGAGGATATACATATGGACGATGAAATAAAGGATAATAGGGAAATGGGATTAAGAAAAAGAGAGGAAATAAAATAGTTATAAATGACTTTACAAGCGATGAATGATGTGTAGTATAGAGAAGTTAGAAATGCGCATAAGTTGGGATTTTATGTATGAACACGATTAAGGAAAAGTTGATGAATCAAGTGAGAAGAGTGACTACACTGAAAATGATAGTTCAATTATTATGGAATGATTTAGCATTAGAAGAGGTAAATTTTGAAAAACTAGAGTAGAATTGATGTTAATAAGTGTGTTAATGTGAGGAAGAAAGTGCAGGGCATGATAGTGGCCTACAAGAAAATAAGTTTATGTCACGATTGTGATGAGGTACCCCAATTGTATGCAGGAACAAAGATAGAAGAGTTGTCTGGACTCAATTGGACTTCAAGTATCAATAGCAAATGTTATTAATTGGTTAATTGACATAAACACATCTCTAGATAAATGTAATGATTTTGCCTTATTATAAGAATGTTCGGATCATATAAGTTATGATACAAATTGATCTTATATTACGAAATGTTGACATTGATTTTTCTTAAGGTACGAAGAATGACTGATAAGTAATCATGGGAAATAGTTGATTGACAAGGATTTTATGAACATTATCGAGGTTAGTACCAAGCAATCACTGAGATAGGGTCAATAAGCCAGTTCATTCAATTTAAGAATGATCAATGAAGGAACAAATCTGAAATGAATAAATAATGAGTCAAAAGTGAATGTTGGAGTTATATCCATAATGAAGACTCAAGCATAAGAGTTAGAAAATGCTACTGAGAGTGTACGCATGTTGCTGATGTAGAGTATCAACTATGAAAGTGGGCTTGTGAATTCAAAGGGACACCTTGCTAATGTAAGGGAAATTTAGGTTCATATTATAGTCTGTGTAAACATGTTTGGGAAACACACATTATATATGATAAATGTGTTACCAACACAGGAAGTTATGTTTGCAAATAAATTGAAATGTATGGAGAAACTGGTATGAATGAACAGACATTAGAAGAAGTCAATGTGAAATCATAGGAAATAAAATGAACTGAGGAAATCATTCAAGAAAAAGGGCATTAATTGGGAAAATGAGAATATCATGTTCTAATACCACTACACAAAGGAATTAGTTACTTAAAGAATTAAAAAAAAATGGGCATAACGAGTCTTAGGCATATTTGTTGGAGTTAATAATGCCCCTGACAGTATTATGATACTAAAGATTAAAATGATTCGAGCAACATGATATCAACGAGTGATTATGATCATAGACAGTATTTTGAATGTGTTTGAAAAAGTAAGATGAAATTTTGAATATTGGCAGAATAATAATATAAGCCGTATCAGTGATGAAGGAAAAAAAAGGGAAATTTGTGTAGAATTTCTAACCCCAGTATTAATTATATCGCTTCAATTTGGAGATTTTGCAATATATAACGAATTTGCCCATTAGAGATTAAGATGCAATCTGTTGTAATAGTATAAAGTGATTTTATGTACCTAGGGACAATTATAGCCTCATGAACTGCATTTTGGATGCATGACTTAAAATGTGTGGTAATAGAAATTGCTTTGAAAGCTTGGAAACATTATTTGTACAGAAACATTTTGGATAGATATATGAATATATAAATCAGCAAAGATTGATCCCAATAATGCTAGTGCTGTAAATTGATGCATTGAATAGAAAATTCAATAGCAGAGTATCTCAAATTTGGATGTTCAGATTATCAAATCGAGTGTATTAATGAGTGTAGAATGTCGAGCTAAAAAGGGGCAAAAAGAAAGTATTATTATCTTTCTATTTTAAAATCAATTGTGTATAAAAGGATTGACAAAGCCCAAATTGAGGATTTAGAACTTGTAAACCTTATCAGGGAATTGAAAACAGATCCAACTTTCAAGTAAATGATATTTATGATTGGATTAAGCACTGCTAAAGAAAACACAAGAAATAATCAAAGTTATATGTCCTAGTAAGAGTACAATCGAAAGAGCAATTGTTGGTGAAGAATGTAGAACCGAGGGATTACACGTTTGAGTTGCCAATAGTCTTGACTATTGGAGACAAGTGTCAAGCTTATATTTTGGAGTTCATAGGAACATGAGATTAATGTATCGTTGACATCAGGCATATCAATCGTTATCTTGGCGATACCATTACAATAGTGTATAAGGGGTCATATGATAAAAAGGGAGTTTATTGCCCCTACATTGAAATGAAGAGGGTATGAAAAAATGGTTGAAGGCCATAATTGATTTGAGACAATATTGATGAGTTAAATGAATCTGTAATAGGAGTTAAGTAATTCAAAATAATAATGATTGCGTTAAGTGGATCAACATTGAGGTGATGGAATATCGTGAGGTAGATATAAGAGTTAAATGTATTAGCACTGATGAGAAGTGAAAAAGATGACTTGTTTTTTTTAGTATCACCTTGGCCAAGGTGTGCTTAGATGGAGATAAGGATGCACTTAGATGGAGATAAAGGTGTAAATAGGAGAAACTAAGTTTGACATAAAGTGGTCCATATAAAACTATGGCGATAACAGGCCTATGGATTTGTGAGTTGTTTTATGGTCATCGATTTCACACAGTGTTATATGGATATGGTTAGTATTGTTATGATCCGATATATGTGTTGTTGAGACTGGAAGTGAAAATTTGAGTGATCTGAAACTCATCAAGGAAATAATTAAGAAAGTGCGATATCTAAACAAGGGATTGATAGACCTCTTGAATCTATCAACTATGAGTATTTGAGTGGTGAAGTGAGATAGGAAACGGAGAAGTATATGAGATAATAGTACCCCTGCCTTATTCCTTAATCAGAAATTAATTTCGAGGACGAAATTTCTTTAAGGAGGGGAGAGTTGTAACATCCCATCACCGATGGGAATGGTAAAATAGTAATTTGGAATAGTTTATGAGTGCTTAGAATCGCCTTGATATGCACATGCATACACATACCCATGAATAGTAAATTTTGCACATGAAAATAAATGTACATGCATTCATGACATTTTCCGGTATATTTGTTAATAAATGTGATTGTTATGAAAAATGTGATTCGTGTGTTTGAAAATTGAGTTGGAAAGGGTCATTGAGGTTTGAGAATTTTTAGTGAATTTTAGAAAGTTTTCTGGATATTTTAGGGTAATTTTCGGATTAGGAAAAATGCCAAGTGGTAGACTGATTGGTTATCGGTAGTAAAAATTACTGTCTAATGGCACTGAAAATTTAGATCAATGAGTTTAGGATTTGTTAATCTGAGCCATTGGAAATTTGGGGAGAAATTGGAGTAGAAATTGGAATTGAATTGGAAAGAAACTAGGTGAACATTTTAAAGTGTGACATGTGGCAAGTGACACTTGTCACTTGCCTAACTTGCCACCATGATGCATAGGTTTCATAAAAATCATCCCTTATTTGGTTATTCTCGATACTTCTCTTTTCCTAAGGTTGAATGGTGATTAAAGTGAGAATTTCCCACCAATTTTCGTAGCTCTTTCTTCCTTGCTTCTCTTGATATTTTGTTCATCTTTTCTACCTCCTTTCATCTTGGTTTTCTCTTCTTGTGTTCACTAAAAATCCTAACCTATACCTCACCCCCTTAAGATGATGATAATCGTGTGTGGTGGAGGGAGTTAAAGATTTTGTGGTTTTGGAAGATTTGGAAGCTTAATAGGTAAGAAACATGTTTTATCTCATGGTTTTGTAGTTAATTAAATTATTTGTGATGTTTGTACACTTAATTGTATGAGAATTGTGTTGGTGTATATGGGTATGTAACTTGCTTGTTTGATTGATGATTGATGAGGTAGAATTTGAGGAATGTAAATTGGAGATGTTTTAGGTGTTTTGGAAGTGAAATCATGTTTAGAAAAATGTAGGAAAATGATGGATGATGGAGTGTATGTTGCTGCCATTTTGTGAATAAATGTTCAAGTGGAGGTCTTGCTTTGATTGTGGTCGATATATTGAATAAATTGAGTGCTTATTGGTGTAGAATTGGTATGGAAGTGTAGAAGTTGAGTTAGGTTGAAAAGCTAGAAATTAGATTTGTATATGTTTTAGTGATTTGGCCATAACTTTTTCTATAATGGTGCAATTGGGATGATTTTTAGCTTAAATTAAAATAGAGGTGTTTGGCTATATTTCTTGTGAAGGAAGTGATGTTCAATTTTGGCTTGAAGAGTTATAAATTTTGACTTGAATGTAGTAATGTGTGTAGGGATGAATAGTGCAATTTTAGTGATACTAAAATTAAATTTGTGATCTAAAACTTTGTGAATTTTTCTAGATTGATTGAGGCAGATTTTGCTAGATTGGTCTTCATAAAAGTTGTAGCTTTTTCTTGATAGATTTCTATCGCCATAAAATGTGCCACTTTTTGGACATTGGAGTTGGTAGTTATGAGTGATTGAATGGTGGATATAGGTTAGGTAATAATTAACAATATTTATCATGGCAGCCACAATCATGTGGTAATTTGACCTGGTTAGAGGTATAATTTTCTTCTAAGTTCTTCATACGAATTGTATAATGTGTTCTGATCTTTCCATTGATATTAAGTATGGAATTTTTGGACAATGGGATAGAAAGTTATGATTTTTAGAAAGTGAGATATTGTTTAGGATGACACTTATTTGGGCAGTAATTTTGATTGAAATTTTGATACCGTTAGAGGTGAAATTGATTTTCGAGCCCTTCATGAAAATTGTAAAACTTTCTGTGATCTTTCTATGGAGACCAACTTTGTCAAATTTGGACCCCTGAGTGAAAAGTTATGCATGTTGGTAGAAGAAAGGAAATAAATGGAAAATAAAAAAATAATAGGCAAGGAAGCTGGAACGCGGAAAGATCTCATCGCAAGCGTGTAGTGCGCGTCTCGCAGCCGCGAGACACTCGTGAGTGTGGGTGGCCAATTTCCCCAATCCAACCCTTTTTTCACTCTTTTGTGTATAACTTTTTCATCCGACCTTCGATTGATCTGATTTTTAAAGTTTCGGATTCATAAGACATTTATTTACCTCTCTATGAGAATTTGTAAATTTTTTAGATTAAATTGAAAATGATGGATTAAATCAAAGGAAGAGGACTGAGTGATAATTTTACTGGACAATGTTTTAACAATATCAGAACCTGTAGAGATCCGAATTGAGTAATTTTAGTGTCTATAGATTCTTAACACATAGGGGAACTTTTTATTAAGGAGTGGTTGCCTAGGCTACCTTATGTGGATTGTCTTGTTGATCAGGAATAGTAGACCCTAAAGTGGGTGTTTTAGAAAAATTGAAATAAGTATATGAGCAATAAATTGTGAATTTCATGGTCTTTAGTGAGGCTTAACCCTAGGCATAATTGAGTTTTGATCTGGAAATGATTTTGAGATGAAATTTATGGAATGATACCGGGATTATCATGAACATGCATTATACATATTTTATTTCAGTCATGTGCATTATTAAACACTTATGATTGTATAAATTGTGATGTATGTGTATCTTGCATAAATGAGTTGTGCATGCTAAATGGCCGTATTTAGGTGTTTCTAGAAACGGGAAGCAAATGCTAATCTAGAGCGTACTGTGAATAGACCGAGATGGTCTCATTTCTTTGTTTGTTCTTTTTTGTTTCATTTGTATAAATTGATTGTTGAATGTGATTGATTGTATTGGGTTCCAGATAGGAGGTCCGATGATTATGATACTGATTTGGATATTGAAGTGCTACTTGAATGTGAATTGGATGAACTATATGTACTCAACGTGATTGATAAATGTGTTCTGAATGTGCATTATATGATTGATAAGTGTCAGACCATGTTTCGATGACAAATGTGTTTTGAACGTGCATCTGCATATGTAAGAGAGTGTGCTTCTCAACTCTACTGTTGAATACCGGACTACGGTCCGATGACATGTGAAAGTGAGTGAATGGGAACATGCTAATGTAATTGATGCATTTCATTGAATAAGTGTATGAAATATAATGGTTGTTGTGATCAGAGGAGCCACCGATCAGAGCTTAAAGCTCAACGAGTGAAAATGAGCTTCGAGTTCAAAAGTGATTCAGAGCCTCAGGCTCAATGTTTAATGAGCCCTGTATCCTCCAAATGGATAAGGGACAGTTATTAATGAGCCCTATATGGGACAGTTTAGGCACTCGGTCAAAAAAAATAACAAATAAAAAGTGAGTCTCATGTGCATTGCATATGCATAATATGACTGATTAAGTGTATCGAATGTGAAATAATGTGAATGTGAAATAATGAGAAATGTGAAATAGAGTGAGTTGTAAATTATATGTTGTGTGACTGGGTGAGCTATCGATGATGGTCACTCACTGAGTTCGCAAAACTCACTCAAAATTTTTAATTATTTTTCAGGACTCAGAAGAATACCCTGTTAGGTAACGGGAGTATATCTATTGCATTTAAGAGAAAGAAGAGATTGGAATCAGTTGGCGCCTGCATTGTGTCTCTTTATTTTCGCACTGAATTGTATTTTTCCGCAAATCATTGTATTTTGTGTATTTGCGTATATTATTTGTGTATAACTTTCTGATTGAAAAAAAAGGGTTTTGCAAAAGAAATTGATCAAAGTATAATATATTTTATTTTAGGAATAGGCTAATCGAACTTCTGGTATGTGGAAAACAAAATTGGCAACTACTATAATGAAAATGTTTCAAAATAAAAGTGGGGCCAAATTTACGCTTATTGATTTTCACGTACGCTTGAAAAAAAAAGTTTTATACTAAATTTTTGACGAACTAAGTGATGTAGCACGCCACCCTCGCGGGGCACGAACTCGGATATCACCATTGATGTCGGGTTCGGGTCATGCGGGAGTGAGGTGTTATATATATGTGGTATCAGAGACCAGAAGTACTATCTTATATAAGTCGTGTCTGAAATAGTAGTCAAGTTACATGCATTTAAGTCATGTCATAGCAGACAGTGGCAACTGATCCCTAGTTTGAGTCGCATGAGTATGAGTCACATGCATGAGCATGTGTTAAGTGTTTAAGTTGATATAAATAGTGAAAAAGGTGATGATATGTCATAATGTGACAAAAGGGAGGTTGTGGATATGTAGAAATGAGAAACTGTATGTGATTAGTTGGTGAATGTATTATGGGATACTATGTTAATATTGAATTGTGAGGATATATCCTCGAGTGTAAACTTAATGTGAATTCATTGTTGCGGATTGTTTGAAGAAAAATGTGTAAACTGTAGGAATGATGAATGTGAAAAAAAAAAAGAAATTGAGGAAACTATAACCCCAAGGTTAATTTTGCCATTTAGATTTGGAGATTATGTCGTATATAATGAAGTTTCACCTTGGAGATCAAGATACACTCTATATTAAAGTCTCATGGGCTGATTTTGATACATGGTTTAGAATTGCTATTGTAGTGATTACTTTGAGAATTTGGAGATATTAGATATACCGAGACATTTCGGAAATGTACAAATCAATTAAGTTTGAGGAAAATAAGAATATATGTGGAAATGATGAGACTAAAGTGTACAAGCCCGGTTACAGGAAATAAAGTTTTATGACCGTGAAAGGGTAGACTTGGATTTAAAATGAATGTAGGATAAATGTGATAAAAGTTATGATTTAGCTTAATAATATGTCTGTGATACTGAGATTAAATTTCTTGATGATTCTGCATCTATAATTCTGAATGGATTGAGGATATACATATGGACGGTGAAATAAATGATAATAGGGAAATGGGATTAAAAACAAAAAAAGAGGAAATAAAATAGTTATAAATGACTTTACAAGCGATGAATGATGTTTAGTATAGAGAAGTTAGAAATGCACATAAGTTTATGAACACGATTAAGGAAAAGTTGATGAATCAAATGAGAAGAGTGACTACACTCAAAATGATAGTTCAATTATTATGGAATGATTTTGCATTAGAAGAGGTAAATTTGGAAAACTAGAATAGAATTGGTGTTTACAAGTGTGTTAATGTGAGGAAGAAAGTGTAGGGCACGATAGTGGCCTACAAGAAAATAGGTTTATGTCACGATCGTGATGAGGTACCCCAATTGTAGGCAGGAACATAGATAGAAGAGTTGTCTTGACTCAATTGGACTTCAAGTATCAATAGCAAACGTTATTAATTGGTTAATTGACATAAAAACATCTTTAGATAAGATGTAATGATTTTTCCATATTATAAGGATGTTTGGATCATATAAGTTATGATACGAAGTGATCTTATATTATGAAATGTTGACATTGATTTTCTTGAGGTACAAAGAATGACTGATAAGTAATCATGGGAAATAGTTGATTGACAAGGATTTTATGAACACTATCGAGGTTAGTACCAAGAAATCACTGAGATAGGGTCAATAAGCCGATGAATTCAAATTAAGAATGATTAATGAAGGAACAAATCTGAAATGAATAAATAATGAGTTAAAAGTGAATGTTGGAGTTACATCCCTAGTGAGGACTCAAGCATAAGAGTTAGAAAATGCTACTGAGAGTGTATGCATGTTGCTTATATAGAGAACCAACTACGTAAGTGGATTTGTGAATTCCGGAGGACACCTCGCTAACGTAAGGGGAACTTAGGTCTATATTGTAGTCTATATATGTTTGGAATGTGTTACCAACACATGAAGTTATGTTTGCAAAAAAATTGAAATGTGTGGAGAAACAGGTATGAATGAACATACATTATGATAAGTTAATGTGAAATCACAGGAAATCGAATGAATTGAGGAAATCAGTCGAGAAAAAGGGAGTTCATTGAGAAATTGAGACTATCGTGTGATAATACTACTGTACTGAGGAAGTAAGAATTACCAAAACAAATTATGGGCATAACGAGTCCTAGGCATATCTGTTGGAGTTAACAATGCCCCCGATAGTATTGTGATACTGAAGTTTAAAATGATTCAAGTTACAAAAGCATAAAGTAATTTTGTGTACCTAGGGACAATTATCGCTTCATAAGCTGAATTTTGAATATATGACTTGAAATGTGCTATAATAGAAATTGCTTTTAAAGCTTGGAGACATCAATTGTATAGAAACATTATATAGATCAGCAAAGATTGAGGCACTTAATGAGTTTGCAAGAATTGAAAGGGATTGTGCAAATGAGTATTTCCCAATTAAGCTAATATTGTAAATTGATGCATTGAATAGGAAATTCAATAGCAGAGTATCTCAAATTTAGATGTTAAGATTATCAAATTGAGTGTATTAATGAGTGTAGAATGTCGAGCTAAAAAGGGGCAAAAAGAAAGTATTATTAGTTATAGAATTTAAAATTAGTTGTGTATAAAAGAACTGACAAAGTCGAAACCGAGGAATTAGAACTTGTGACCACAGATCCAACTTTCGAATAAATGATATTTATGATTGGATTAAGCACTGTTAGAGAAAAAACAAGAGATAATCGAAGCTATATGTCTAGTAAGAGTACATCGAAAGAGCAATTGATGACGAAGAATGTAGAACCGAGTGATTACAAGTTTGAGTTGCCAATAGTCCTCACTATTGGAGACAAGTGTAAAGCTTATATTTCTGGAGTTCATCAAAATATGAGATTAATGTATAGTTCAAATTGCTTGCAGGCATATCAATCGTTATCTTGACGATACCATTACAATAGTGTATAAGGGGTCATATGACAAAAAGGGAGTCGATCGCCCCTACATTGAAATGAATGTTAGTAGTGTGCCCTAGGCCAATAGATATTTGTGATTCATGTATTGACATTATAACTTGTTAATAATATATTATGAGGTATTCCTTTCATAAATGCATGTATTTTGTTTATGTAATGTGATTTACATTCCATGAATGGTTTTAGACTTATGTCATCAAGTATGTGACTTGATAGTAAAACCA
>JANIHY010000009.1:15045550-15056646 GCA_027479065.1 Erythroxylum brevipes
GGGAGATTTACCATTAATCCAGATTTTTCAATTTGTATTTCTTTTAGTATATGTTTAATTTCGTGTTTAATAATGTGTCACTAAATATCTTTTTAGTATTTAGGTTAGATGAACCATATACTAATACTTTGATATGATTTGATTCTTTTATTAATGTAGTTGGTTTGATTGTTATATTTTGATCTGATTATGTGTTTATTTATATTCTAATAAACCCGAGAATATTAGATTATAATTTGATTTCATACGTAAATATTGATAAATCTTAGGTTTGAATAGATCTACCATAATTAGCAGGAGTTGATTGCAACCCTAGAGATAGGATGAAATAAATATTTGGGACTATGGTCAAACCTAATAGAGGGACTCATAAATAAACAATGCAATCCTATAAAATTTAACCTAAGTAATTCAGTTGGAAACTTTAAGATTGATTGTTAATAGACTTAAGATCAACTATTAGCATACTATAGGAGTCTCCACAGTCTAATAAATCAACAAAAAAATTGTATAATAAAAGATCAATCTATTAAGGTTTTATGGGGATTTGAAACCTAGATACTAATTTTCTTAGTGCTTCCTTAATTCTGTATTCAAGATCATTACTTGCGTTAGTTTTATTTTCTTGTTATTAAAAATCTAAAATCAATCCTTAGGTTAGATAATAAGAAAAAGGTAATTACTAGTAATCACTATCTTTGTGATTGACTTGTACTTACCAGTACTAAGTATAGCTATGTCATACATTTGCAATTATTACAATATTAACTAACTCATAAAATAATTCAATCAAATGGTGATATCAAAACTTGATTTTTTCATGATGCATGAATTAAAGGAAATCATGCATTATATATTGCTTTATTATAAAGGAACTTACTCAATGTCTTTTTCTCTAATATCACCCAATATTTATTCTTATTAAAATAAGGAGAATATTGGATCAATTGAGGTTCTAAATTATATTTTTGATGATAACAAAATATGTTACTATAACAAAATATGTTAGTAATAATGTTTTTGTCTTTAAGCTAATATGTGAAAGATGAAGTCTAATAAAAGGGTAAAATAAGTAAAAGAGCTATTTGAATCAATTAAACAATCGAAGGATGGAAAAAAATAAAGAAATGGAACATATATAATTCAAGTGAAAAATAAAAAAGAGGATAAATAAAATACATTATAACCCTTTTTGTAACCTTAAGAGCTCAATCATTACGTGATCATTTTGGGTGTATTGCATATATTTTGACGTATTATTGTTATCTCCTCAATCAACTTTAAGGTTGTATCTAGATTTTTGTAATGCAAGGCTCCCTTAGTTGTTACATCGACCATCCAATTTTTTTTCATTATTCAGACTATTATAAAACATCTGAAATTGTAAATAAGTAGGTAACTTATAGTCTGGACACCTCCTTAGCAAATCCCTACATCTCTCCCAAGTCTTATAGAGTGTTTATTTGTGATACTACTACTAGTTAGATATTTCATTTATCAGCCTTTTATAATTTCATATGGTTATATGCTCTTTGTCACCATATTAATATGTTAGCCAAACCTAAAATCAAAATAACATCAAGCATAGAAAAAAATTATATAGAATGAGAAAAAAAAGAATACATTAAAAATTCAAGAATAAATAAAAAAGAAAATAAGTAAACCAATGGTTCTCAAGTTTTCTAAACACCAATTTCTTCTCTTAAAATGACACAAAAATATAGTGAGCAAAGTGGCGTTCCCTGCTTCAATTTATTTTATTACTAAATATTACTTACAACTAAAGATAAGTGCACATATCATTTAGTAGTAATGCAATAGTGAACAAAGAATTAACTCTATGAGTTAAGCACTAGAAAACTAGTAAAATTTTCCTATTATTACCTTGCTAATTACTTAAAGAGAGTGATTCACTATGACAAAAAGTGCTTTAGGCAACAAAAAAAACATAGCTATAAGTACAATTATCTTTGGTTAGGCAACATAATTCATATTGTTACAAGAAGTGACATTGCAATAAGTATAAGGCAATAAAATTTTTTGATTAGGTAAAAAAAATGTTGCTTTAAGTTTTGACTAAGGCAACACGTTAGTTTCAAACTATAGGAATAATATTAAATGATATTGCAACATTTTAAGTTTTCTAGGAAAAAATGTTAAATAGATAAAGAAAAAAAGTGAAATCTTTTAGGCAACAATTTGTAACATTAAAAGTAACAATTTATTCTTTCGTTACCAATAATATTTAACATAAAAACAAACTCTTGCCATTACGTAGCAACATCCATATATACATTAAAAGCAATATATAGATATTAATGTATGTTACTGATATGTGTTTAATTGCTAATACATTTAATTATTTACACTTAGCAATTAATGACACGAAAATGCTTAAAATACTCATTTTAACTCATATGTGATTTTAGGCATAATTTGTAAGCAAAGAACTTAAAGTGAGTTGAAAGCACGACATATCGGCCATATTTCAAATATTGATATGTACTTGCCTTCATGAAAAAAACAAGAAAAATGGAACACAAAGAAGAAGAGACCAAAAATGACACAGCAGTAAGTGGAGTAAAACAACACAGTACAAATGGTAGTGCAACAAATTGGAACATCTACATTCAATGTAGGCATTGTGCGTTAAATGCAGACAACATCTACATTCAATGCAGATGTTGTGCTTTTTTTGCATGCATTTTGCTTAAAACGCATAATAACTGAGCGTTTAAAAGTATCTATAGGCAGAAATACTTATAAAAGTATAATGATGATAAGGAACTCCTCCAAATGCTACCACGAGTGCCTGATCTTTAAAGAATTATTTTCCATTTGACCTTGTAAGGTTCCGGTCATGCATCTCATACATAATATATATAAAATATATATGGTGGAAAATAAAACAGAACCTCAAAAACTAGATCTACTCATGCATATAGACATAGAAAAAAACATGAAATGTAAGTTACTTACATACCTTTCTGACAATCGATCTCCTTCGTTCTTTAATCTTCTCCACGTTGGGTTATCGTTAACTACAACGATCAACGTAAACTGTCTCTAATGAAAGTCTACATAAAGATAAAATGATGAAACCTTATTATAAGATGGCTAGAATTCTTTCTTTATGCTAGCAAAGACAAGAAATCTTGTGAGAGTTAGAGAGAAAAAGAGAGTGTGTGTTAGAAAGTACATTTCCTTCACTTGTGTCTTATACATGATGCATAAAAATCATCTCTATTTTTTGCATCATTTGGCCTTCCCCCATCATTAATGGAGAGTTATGGGAAGTTAATGGTCATGAATAGCATACATTAATGGAAGTTATGGGAAGTTAATGACCATGAATAGCAGGTATTAATGGAAGTTTTGGGAAGTTGATGACCAAATTGGCAACCAACAATACTTGTTTCTAATCCATTTCATGCAACATTTTCTACCACGATCACATCGTGATACAATCCCGAAACACTCTCTCATATCTTAAATCACCATTTAAGACCATATATACTCATCCTTCAAATCTCCTATATGTGTGACCCATTAGGTTCCTGGTTATGTTGGCCATTTGAATTAGCACTTAATTCAAGTAAGTCAAGAGTGTTAACTAGCAACACGTCATAACCCCTAATTGATCGAAAAGTCAGTGGTTTGACTACGATATGCAATATTACCATGCAATTCATCCTTTCACCATCTATCCCCACTTAGTTTAGATTATGGTCAAAGTGTTAACTCTTACTAGACTAACTACGTCACATCTAGTCCAAGTGATATTAGATCTTGTCCTGAGGATCTTATCACTCTATGTATCATTGAAGACTGTCTTCATGACACATATCAACTCTGGCTAGAGATTCTTGAGTAATGAACCTGACAAGAGGCTGTGGATATCATTTCCTTCTATTAGGAGTGGTGAATCCTTTATTGGATACTCAATTACCTCTGAATACCTTAAGTTTTACCCAATCACCACCCTATGAGTAATTGCTGAAAGGCATCAATGAATGAAGTCAAAGCATAAGATCAATATCTGAGATATCCTTGAGCACCTCCAATTATAGGATATTTTCACCATTGCTATGATGATACTATCATTGACACTAGAATATAATATCCATATGATTGTCTCTTAGTTGGTCAATCCAATGTATTTATTACCCCTAGTAAGCATCCACATGTTAACTCTAAACAACTTAGGTCTATAGCTTATGAGATCTACTGCTTGATCCAATCAAGGAGTATAACATGTGCTAGTCCATCCTGATTAATGATATCCTATCTCATTAATCCAATGGCTAGGGAAAGTTTAGATACTAATATAATAATACATGATAGGAATCTCATTATCATGATCCCATCATGATTTCATTTAAGCTATGTTTTGTGTTAAGGACTTCATTAAATCAATTTAAGATCAACTTCAAATCCATGAATGTATGAACATCGAAATAATGAAAAATGCCTTTCTTAACCATAAAATGATTTGTACAATAAGTGCTAAAGGTGATTGCCTTTAGAACACTTCTCTAACAAACTCCAACTTGCAATAAAGCTAATCGCATTGATATCTAATACCATAAGCGTGTACATATGACACAAAAATCTTTAAGGAAATAGGCTTAGTCAATAGATCAACTATATTCTGATCAGTAGGAACTCTCTCTATCTTGACATCATTTCTACTAATGGTTTCTATAATCAAATGATAGCACCTGAGTACATGTTTGGACTTTTGATGAGACCTCGGGTTCTTCGCCTACGCTATAAAACTATTGTTTTCATAATACAACTGCACTGGGTTAGTGATGCTCAGAACCACACTAAGTTCCATGAGGAACTTTTTGATCTAAACTGCTTCCTTTTTCGCTTCTAAAGCTGCAATGTACTCCGCCTCTGAAGTCGAATCTGAAGTCGTTTCTTGTTTGGAACTTTTCCAATTGATTTCACCAACATTCAATGTGAATACATATCCAGACTAGGATATGGAAGCATCCCTATCAGATTGGAAACTGGCATCAATATACCCACTTACCACAAGATCACCTTCTGCATATACCAAGAATACATCCTTAGTTCTTCTCAAGTACTTAAGGATATTCTTGACAGCCACCTAATGACCCTCACCAGGGTCCAACTGGTATCTGCTTGTAACACTTAGAGCATACAATACATCGGATCTAGTACGTAATATAACAAACATGATTGATCTTATAGTCGAAGCATAAGGAATCAAACTCATGCGATTCCTCTCATCTTGTGTCTTTAGACACACAGATTTGGAGAGTGTAATCCATGCACTATAGGAAGATAACCCCTTTTGGACTACTCCATACTAAACCTCTCTAACATCTTGTCTATGTATGTAGACTGAGAAAGACCAAGCAACCTCTTAGATCTATATCTATAGATCCTTATCCCCAAAGTATAAGTTGCTTCTCCAAGGTCTTTCATAGATAAGTTCTTAGCTAACCAAAATTTGTCTGATTGCAAAACAAAGACATCATTTCCTATTAGCAATATGCCATCTACATACAATACAAGGAACATGATTGCACTCCCATTAACCTTCTTATACACAAACCACTCATCCAAATTTTGTGAGAAACCAAACTTTATGATTGTTTCATCAAATCGGATATTCCAACTCTTGGATGCTTGCTTCAATCTATAAATGGATTTTTGAAGCTTATATACCTTTTCTCCAATCATAGATATGAAACCATTAGGTTGTGTCACATACACATCCTCGGTTAGGTTTCCATTAAGGAAAGTCATCTTCACATCTATTAGCCATATCTCATAATCATAATGAGTGGAAATGGCTAAGAGTATCGTAATGGATTTAAGCATAGCTATTGTGCAAAATGTTTCGTCATAGTCAACAACTTACCTTTATAGGTAACTACATTACCCTCCATATCAGTTTTCTTCTTGAAAACCCATTTGCACCCTATAGATTTTATCCCTTTGGTTGGGTCAACCAAATTCCATACTTGGTTTTCATACATGGAAACCATTTCGAATTTCCTAGCTTGAAACCATTTGTCAGATTGTGAATGCTTCATAACCTCTTCATAAGTAGTAGGCTTATCATCTTCTATGAGCAATACGTCGTTAGGTTTACTTATAAGGAATCCGTATCTCTCAGGAACATGACATATCCTACCTAACTTATGAACTACTCATCTGCCAAAAGGTTGAAATATTGTTTCATCTTCATAAACAATAGTCTCAGGTCTAGACAGTTGATCTGCGTCTATTTTAGCATCTTAAACTACACAATTTCAATATGTTCCACTATCTTCTGTTAGAAGAAACTCTTTCTCTAAAAAGACAGCATGTTTTGAAACAAATACCTTTTGTTTTGAAATATGGTAGAATTGATATCCTATAGTCTCCTTAAGATATCCTACAAATAGACACTTGTCAAATTTAGCTTTAAGATTATTTGACTGAATCCACCTCATATAAGTAGGATAACCCTAAACTTTAGAAAGATAGGGTTTCTTATTAGTCCATATCTCATATGGAGCAACATCAACTGACTTGGATGAGACTCTGTTTAATATATAAATAGAAGTTTCGAGTGCGTACCACCAAAAGGATTTTGGTAAATCTACTAAACCCATCATAAACCTTACCATGTCTAACAAGGTTTGATTTCTCCTCTCATCCACACCATTATGTTGTGGCGTGTAAGGTGGAGTCTACTGGAACAATGTTCCATTAACCTTGAGACAATTCCAAAACTCTTGTCTTAAGTATTCACCACCTTGATCCGATCGAAGTTATTTAATACTTCTCTCAAGTTGTTTCTAAACTTCATTTCTAAATTCTTTTAACTTTTCAAAGGCTTCAGACTTATATCTCTTAAGATACACATACTCATATCGAGAATGATATACACATACTCATATCAAGAATGATCTCAATAAAGGTAATGAAGTAAAAAAAAACCACCTTTGGCATATATAGACATTGGACCACATACGTTAGTATGTATTAGGTCTAAAAGTCATCAAATGCCTTCTTCTGCTTCAAAGACTCTAGATAGGCCTTATAGTTTCTCTTACAATGACCATCCTTGCCACAGTGGAAGTAAGTTCTCTTTGAGGCAGTCTTCTTTCCTTTCTTGACACCTCTTTTAGGACTTGTTGACTTCTTCTTCTTTTGGCTCTTTTTCTTCGAACCAGAAGAGTCTACTAGCATCACAACCTTATTCTTGTGGACAGATGGCTTAACTTCCTTGAGCATGTTAACTAGCTTGGGAATTGTGTTGGATGTATTGGTCATTCGATAGTTAAGCACAAATTATGAGTAACTATTAGTTAAACCTGTCAGAATTAAGTCAATACTTGATTTATGATCGAAAACAAAACCCAGAGACCAATCATTCAATGTAGCCATCCATCTTTATCACATACTGCACTAAAGATGTCCTCTCAACCATTTTGCAGTGGAAGAGCAATCGCGAAGTCTCAAACCTTTCAGATCTTGCTTGCTCATCGAAGAGCTCCCTAAGATGATAGACTATGGTCTGAGCATCCATAGCCTCGTGCTACTTTTACAGCTCCAATGACATAGTGGCTAGCATAATACAACTAGCCATCTTGTTATCATCGAGAAGGTTCCTATATGCTCTCTAATCATCATTAGAAGTATCAACAGCAGGGGGATCAGGAAGTGGATTTTCCAAGATATAACCAAGCTTCTCGGACTTGAGAACTATTCTCAAGTTCCTAAGCTAGTCAAGGAAGTTTGGTCCAGCCAACTTGTTAGCTTCCATCAATGATCTTAGATTCACACTAGTACTCATGGTGTTGACTAGGCCAATGGCAACCTTTAGTCAAAAAGAGAACTATTAGAATTTGCTTAAATGTATATCTATAAGGACATTAATAACACACATTATAGCTCCCACTATTTTTCATGAATTCATAACCATCAATATAAATATGAGAGAATTCGTAGAGAAATTTTCTTAGTGGGTCGATATTGAATATCCCTAAGAGTGACCTTAGTTTTTCCCAACAAGCCACCTTAGTTCAACTGATAGGTATCAATCATACCAATTGCATCTTCAATGCAACTATCAAATCTAGTGCTATAAATTGTTGATTTGTTTACACTCAATGGGTTATTGTAAACCACAACAATCAACGCAGACCATCTCTAATGAAAGTCCACACGAAGATAGAAAGATGAAACCTCATTAGGAGATGGCTAGGATTCTTTCTTTGTGCTAACAAAGACAAGAACTCTTATGAGAGTTAGAGAGAAAAAGAGTGTGTGTGTTAGAAATAACCTTTCTTCCACTTGTATCTTTCACAAGATGCAAAAAATTCATCTCTATTTTATGCACCATTTGGCCTTCCATAATTCCCATCACTAATGGAGAGTTATGAGAAGTTTATGTTCATGAATAACATGCGTTAATGGAAGTTATAAAAAGTTAATGACTATGAATAACATGTATTAATGGAAGTTTTGGGAATTTAATGACCAAATTAGCAGCTGACAACACTTGTTTCTAATCCATTCCATGCAACATTTTCTACCCCGATCACATCGCTATACAATCCCAAAATACTCTCTCATATCTTAAATAACCATTCAAGACCATTTTACTCATCCTTTGAATCTCCTATATGTGTGATCCATTATGTTCTTGATTATATTGGCCATTTGAATTAACTTTTAATTCAAATAAGTTAAGAGCAGTATTTAGTAACATGTTATGACTCCCAATTGACTGAAAAGTTAGTGGTTTGACTTTGAACTCTTTCATATGCAATGTTGCCATACAATTCGTCTTATGTTGCCATACAATTCGTCCTTTCACCATCTATACTCCACTTGGTTCAGAGTGCGGTCAAAGTGTTAACTCCCAGTAGACTGACTACGTCACATTTAGTCCAAGTAATATTAGATCTTATCTTGAGGTTCTCATCACTCTATGTATCATTGAACTCTCTCTTCATGACATATATTTGCTCTGGCTGGAGACTCTCGAGTAATAACCCCGACAAGAGGTTGTGGGTTTCATCTCCTTCTATCAAGAATGGTGAATCCTTTATTAGCTACTCAATTATCTTCGAATATGTCAAGCTATACCCAATCAACACCTTATGAGTAACCACTAAAAGGCACTAATGAATGGAGTCAAAGCACAGAGGATTAGTATCTAAGATATCCTTGAGCACCTTAAATCATAGGATACTTACATCATTACTATGATGAGACTATCATTGACACTAGAATAGAATATCCATATGATTATCTCATAGTAGGTCAATCCAATGTACTTACTACCCTTAGTAAGTATCCACGTGTTAACTCTAAATAACTCATGTCTACAACTTATAAGATCTACTGTTTGATCCAATCAAGGAGTTTACCATATGCTAGTCTATTCGGATTAATGATATCCCATCTCATTAATCCTATGACTAGGGAAAGTTTAGATACTAATATAATTACACATGATAAAAATCTCATTATCATGATCTTATGCTATATTTTGTATCAAAGACTTCATTAAATCAATTTAAGGTCAACATCAAGTCCATAAATGTATAAACATCGAAATAATGAAAAATTCCTTTATTGATCATAAAATGATTTGTACAATGAGTGTTAAAGGTGATTGCTTTTAGAGCACTTCTCTAACAGACTTAAATATGTCAATTATTAAGATCATCTTCACTACCAACATATGCATTTTTGTCGCCTCCAAGACTAGAAGAAGGAGTAAGGATCTAGGAAATATGGTATAGTCTTATCAAGGCATGATCATGCCTTTATCAATACATCATATGTAGTTGGCCCCTTAATTTTACAAAGTAAATCATGTCATGGTTGCCTTGGGCATTTAGCATAAGACTGACGAAACAACGAGAATATAGCTATTAAAATGTAATTTTCATATTGTGGTTATGTAACTTTTATAATCGAGAACATAAATTAAAATAGTGTAGATATGAATCACTTTGTTTCACTAAAAGAAGAGAAATAATGTTATTGTAGATATAAGCAAGTCAAAATTCTAATTTTGTTTATCAAAACATCAGTCATAAGATTCAATATAAGACAACTGACTTATAGTTGAACTATGTCTTTCAACCACATATTTGACTCATAATTTTGCATCAACATTAGCCAATAACATTAAGCAACATTAAGTTATACAAATAGAATAAGTTTATCAAGTCAATAAATAAGTACCTTAAACCACTTTAGTAGAAAACTGGGCTAATTTAGGCATTATATTACATGCATATGGATTATTCTAAACCTGTTAGTTTTACTCTACTAATGTAGATAAAGCAGAAAAAATGAATATTTCAATACAAAAAACTAACACACATAACTAAAAAGAGTTTGAATCACTAACAATCAGAAGCAGAAAAGAAAAGGTCAAGATATTTAAGAATATATCTATACATGAACACTACGTCAAGATAGACTATAGAAAGCGATATGACACATTATTTATGTTTTGAAATAAAATTGATAAAAAACACTATTTTGTTGTCGTCTTTCTCTTGATGATGCCTATGTCACCTCCCGATTCTCTGGATTTCTCTGTGCTTATGAAATCTAAAGAAAGTGAACCCAAATGCTTCACTGACATTGAGCTTAGCTTAGCTAACACATCAACACCTTGGTACATGAAACTTTAGTGATAGAAACAAGTTAAAAAAATACTTCCAAAATTGACAAGTTTCGAATGAGGGGTTTACAAAGAATACAAATGGAGAGAAACTTCTTTGAATATCACATTTTGAGCTAGATGGATGGAGCAATTTTCTCTTGTCATAAGTCTCGCTAAAACTCCATAAATTTAAAGCTTTGTTCTCTCTTACCACATTCATTCTCCCCAAGCTGATCCAAGTTAGGACTGCTATGCGGGAATGTGCAGTACGTTCTATTTTTGGACCGACCCAAACCATTCTGATGTGTTTTGTGCTTTTGTTTCGTTTCTTAATGTGATGCATTGATAATGTGATACATTCATGATTTGAAATTGTGCATGATTTGAGAATTTTTGAAGGAATGAGAAATTAAGTTTTGGAATTTTGAGAAAG
>JANIHY010000009.1:15092011-15103910 GCA_027479065.1 Erythroxylum brevipes
GCCAGTAGCATGCTCAGTCAGTAAATACAGTAAAGCCTATCAGTCGGTCCCAATTACCAAAATACCCTTGCTGACAGCAACGGGATGTTACATTTAGGAACTAAGAAATGTTTAGGAACTAACTCCTAAAGACCTAAGTTTATGTGAATAACTAGAACCTTCGATATCTTTTCCTTGAAGATCAATATCAAGTGGCATGAAATGAATATCAATAGTTGGGATTACCTCTATGGATATAAAATGAGAAACATTAATGGTATCCTCAATAATTAGTTTCAAAAGAAAATTACTAAAAGCCCTCATATGAGTCAAGTAAGGAAATTAGTGATATTAAAACCTAATCTTTCATGATGCATTGATTATGGAGAGTATACATTAGATATTACTTTAATATAGGATTGCAATGATGGTGTGATTCAAGTGATGAAGAATGAAGGGAGTTGTTCTTTGGATTGCCACTATAAGAACATAATAACTGACTTAACTAACGACTTTATTGATTGCAATTCAAAAGAGCATAGTAGAGATGGGAACAACGCAACGAAAAAAATACCATATTGGAATGTCTTAGTAAAATCTAAAGGTTATCCGTACATACATACATAGATATATAAGCTACAATTTTAATTGTTCTTTGCTAAAAATTTATCACGTATTCTAAACTGTGCGCAAGCAGATGTATTATATGATTTTTTTAATATATCCAAATTATAAACTATTAACAATTTTGTTCTTGGTTGTAAGAACTCATTTATTGGTAGTATTTATTTTTTGAACAAGATTGAAGAGAAGCTTTAGCAGGTATAGAAATGACCTTACTTTCCTTATATTTTTGACTATGTGAACAATGACTTTGCACACAATTTAATCAAAATTGTTTCAGTTTCTATATCATCATTGTAGCTTTGTCATCATTTTCTTTAGCGTATTCGGGAAGATTCTTCTACGTGTCGGTTGAGATCAGTGAATATGTTTTCGACTACGTTTTTTTGAACTTGGTTTAATTTGGGTATTTATTTGTGGTTTGTACTTTACATGGCTTCTTCATCTTTATCATTACATGATTTTGTACATTACATAATCAAAGTAAACATAAAAATGAAACCAAGAAGGAAACATGGTGATGATAGACCACCCTCCTTGTTACAAACCAAATGAAGAAATCTTATAAGGTAACTTTAGAATCTATGGACAACTTAAAGAGCAAAACATACACCATATATATTTCTATCACATAAAAACATGCAGTATACAAAAATGATTGCCAACCCATGCATCACACATATAGAAACCGAAACCATGCATACAAAAATTGGCTCTAATACCAATTGTTGGATCGGAAAAAGAAAGCATGCCATATTTGGAGAAATGGTAGATTTCAAAATTTTTTAGAAATCTAAATTGCAACAAAAGCAATATATCCAAATGATCATGCCAATCTATACATGATATGGTATAAGGATAATAATAAACATAAACAAGACAGAGATTATATTATCGATTCCTTCGCTACAGCTTTAACTCCTCATTGCGCTATCTTATTCTCGACAATATATCTTCTCCTAAGTGATGTATCCTCTTCTTGATATTGTATCCTCGATCAATCCGATCTACCACTTGTTCTTCTTGGACAACTTGGTTAACAAGATCCTTTGGTGGGAAATGAGAAGAAAAATTTGGAGGAGAATTTTCTTAGAAGAAAGAAGATCAAGAATGAGACACTCTCATGCAATTTTTTTATTTTTTTTCATGAAAGATAGGAGAGAGAGTGATAAAAATGTAAGAACCCCTTCTTACTTCCTCACACTTTCAATTAACAACAAAGGAAAGAAGAGTTTTCTAACCAATGCATCATTTCTTCATTTAATCAATCATAAAGAAGCAATTAAATGAGACTCTTCTCATTTGTCTTTAAGATGACTATATGAAAAGTCTATTAACCTAAATGAGACCTATCAATTTCATTTTTGATGATGAAATAAAAAATATGTTCCATCCAATGTACATCTTTCTTCTTTAATCCAATAAATGCTAATAGGTTACATGCTATCATTAAAAGACAACCATTAAACCATTTAATGGTAAGTTCATAACTCCATTTAATGATTATAAACCATAATAAAGACCATATTTATTTATCAATTTAATGTTAAATGTGCAGCTACACATTCAGCCCTAATGAAAAATGAAATTGCACTTTACTTTCTTAAAAAATTTGTTTTAATTTAATTAATCCAATTAATCCAATTAAACCAAAGTCTTGCCCATTTCTAAATGTGCTTTTGGGCTTCTAATTAACCATTAATTAGTGCAAGCCCAACATTCAATTACGGGCTTCTAAAACCTCCATTTATATTTCTAACTTTGCTTGATAACCTTCCTTGAAGCCAAGTAGAGGAATCTTATTGGACTTACATAATTCAAGCTCTAATAAGCCCAGAATTAATTTACTCTCATTAGAATAATTCTAGCTTATTAACTAAATGTCATTCCACTAAAGAAAATTAGTTGAACTCTTCAATTACTAAATATTATGAGAACATATATTTCAAATAAAATGTCTAATTGCAAACCCTATCATGAACTTTATTATAGCCATTCGCACAACAAAGGTAAAATTATCGTTTTGTCCTTATGTTGATTTTTCCTTCTAGATCTCCCGTTTTACATTATATGGTGATTTAACACACAAGATCTCATCTTGGTGTCAAGACTTGATGGGTAGCTAGTCCATTAAACTACTGGCGCTAGTTTAATCACCAACTCTTCTTAAAACATCTAGAAGTGATGATATCACTATAAATTCTTTATTTGAGTGAATGTTCCCTAATATATGTTTCAATTAATAATTCCAACATGCAGACACTAGATTAATACTCTATAAAAATCTATTCTGATCATATCAAGAATTATAATAAAACACATATGAGTTCACCACTCATCAAGATTGTGGTCCACAATAAGCGAATGCTTAAGTTGTATGATTTAAGATTAAAGTAACAACCCACTTTATTCTTTAAACCATACTTGATTCCAGATTCATTTAATAGTTCCATTATTGATATTCAACTACTATCATGATATGAAACTCATCATTCCCTCGAAGTAAACTCCTTTACTTACATGGAGATAAATTGCAACATTACAGTCTAAACTATAATCAAGCGACCAACTTTATTATTCAACTGTGAATCAATTAATTTAGATTCTAATAATATACATATTTTCCATACATCTCTATCTATATGTCTATTACTTACAAAAGAATCTCGGTACCTTTTGACTAGATTTATAATGCTCATATATATAAAACCAAACTCTTTTCATTACAAAATTGTAACTGGAAGAAAATTAAGTTACATGTAAATACACTTGCTTTTTAGGGAACTATATTTACATAACTCCAACAGTTGTTTGATATGCCAATAGTATTTTCTATATATTTTCAACCTAAGTGCTTTTTACATTATTCGCTTTGGCTTCAAGGTTAATGGATTTACAGTATATTGTGATGCTTCTAGGGTTAGGTTGGGTTGTGTGCTTATGCATCACAAACAAGTAGTGGCTTACGATTTTTGACAACTAAAGAAGCATGAGTAGAACTATCCTACTCATAACATGGAAATGAAAACTGTGTTGTTGATGTAGCACCCGACTCTCACAGGATACATACCCGACATTCTGAGGGATATTCAAGTACGTAACCCACAAGGGTGGCATGCTAGAGTTGTCAAGTCACTAACTTAATCATAGCATCATCATTTAAAATGAAAATATCACAATATTTTAAAAAAACCAATTCCTCATCTTCATTTTATAAAATCAAATATGTACATTGTAGCTTAACAAAACATCCGTATATATACATTATCAAAAACTAATTAGAGTTTACATCTCTGTATACTGAACACGCTACTTACATGAGGAATTATGCAAAAAAATTTATCTAGATCCTTCAGTCTCAGCTGACCAAACTTTGAGTCATTTCTTCTATTGAAAAGTACAAGAAATGTGCTTCTTTTAGAGTTTCTCTATCACTAATATCGCCTATCAAACTTGAAATGTCAACGTTGTAATTTTGATGAGTTTTGTGAACTCTATACGCTACCCACCATCGATGGTTCACTCATAACACATAACACATATAGTTCATGTTTCAAATTCACAACAATTCATATCACAATATAATGCACATCTGTTCACCAATTATCATATAGCATCATATAACACTTTGTTCACTTATTCTACATTTCATATTCAGAGCAATCACACAAATCATTTCAAGTATTTAAAACAACATATCAATTATAAATGCAATGAACATGAGACTCACTTCCAATTATTACTTTGTTATGACCGAGTACCTTTTTACCGGCCCAGATCCCTTATAGATACCGGGCTTATTTTAGATATTGTCCTATATCTCTTGTGGATACTAAGAACATTAGCAATTGAGCTTATGACTCTTGTATATTCTGAGCTTTAAGCTCTTTCAGACTGATCACTCCAGTTACAACTGCCTTTATATTGTCATGAATTCATGTAATGAAATGCATCACATTCACATATATTGAATCAGTCACTTGATTTCAGTTTCACAATCACATTCACATTTGTCATTTTTGTCTCGACATTCAACAATAATGTTGAGTATCACTTATTTTGTCAAATTCATATACAAGGAACACTTCCAATATATTATTTATTTAATAAAGAATTAAAAAAACAATTAATCAAGTGAGATCATCTAGGTTTCTCACAGTTTGTTCCAGATAGCTATTGCCTCGAAGTCCTAACAACATCTGGATGTTAACACTCTAATTGCCCTTCTATATCATTCAACACCCATTTACAAACATCACAACTTTGCACAATTATATAAATACTCATTTATGCACATATGTATATATGGATTATGTACATTGCACGCTCAATGATAATCCAGGGTATATTTCCTTTATTCTTATCTCATGATTATTCATACTTCAAAACTCATAAATGTCTAATATAAACTTAGGTTTACACCTCAATAATACAAATTTATTCAAAGCTCATCACTTAATCATGCACTAAGGTTTATAGCTCAATACACTTGATTATTGTAACGTCATCAATCAATCATTATCAATCCTTTCCTAATGAATTTAGATGACCATGATATTTGGTGGAGAGGAGAGACAATGTGTGAGGAGTCCGTTTTTTAAATTTCAAGTCAATCGGAGGTTTGGAGAAGAAGTTATTATCAAAAGAGTGAAGGGTGTCAAAAAATGTCAAAAAGTAGTGCATCTTCACTATAACAATCGTGCTTGTGTATGATCGTGCACTTGCTATTGATTCTTCTCTATCACGATCGTTCTTGTGCTTCATCGTGCACTACCTAACGTTTCCTCTCTATCACAACCCTGATATCTCCTCTCTATCATGATCATGCTTGTGCAAGATCATGAAACTCCCTTGAGGTTTCCTCTCTGTGACAATCATGCTTGTACACAATCATGCACTACTTGATGGCTTTTCTCAAAATAGATTTTCAGGTAAATATTTGACCATTTGGGCACAGAAAAAGAAGTATCTAGGCAATGCACTCTTCTAAACAATTATTCCTGTATCTAATGACACCAATTTCATGTAGTTTGGTTCAGTATTGTGTAAGTTATAACTAAAATACTACAAATTGTTCCTAGACCAAGATAGCACATTGTACTCAACTTCAAGCCAAATTTTAAACCCTTAAACATAGAATTCAAATTCGATTGCTAAATAAAAAATATAGGCGTATGTCTCTAGTTCAATATAAACTTAAAATCATCTTATTTGGATAGTACATATCAAGATATGGCTAAAATAGAGATGTATGATATGTGAAAACACTACATCTAACATATTATAGCACACTTCATCATCATTTTCATCCTAGTCCATCTCTTTTGCTTAGTCTATCATTTCTAACTTATTTCCTTATTATTTCCTCTTCATTCCTATTTCCATTTCAGCTCAATTTCAATCACAAACAAATCATATTCTATGTTTGATCATAATACTAAAAACATAACATCTACATACATATATATTCATCACTAAATTTCTGCACATACTCAAGTCTAATCTCACATTTATGTCACTTCTAACTATCACCGTAATTTATCTCATTTAAAAACACCATATTACTCCTTTTTATTAACTCTAACTTATGTTAGTTCACCTCCAAAACACCCAAAGAGATCCATGTTAACAAACATTATAAATCGAACATGAAACATCCATTTACCTATCAAATTTTTCTATACCTTTTTCCTACACCATTTTCAATGATCTATCTATTTCAAACTCATCTCTTCAACAACTTGTGAAATATTAATCATCATTAGCACAAAAAAAAGACACCAATGTGTTCATTTCTTTACCCACGTTCCAACATATATAAAACACCATTTTATGAACATTTAACCTTTAACTATTGTTATGCATGTTAATCCTGAAGAACTATATGATACTTGGTAAAGCTCCAAACTCTTCAAAATCACGTGAACCTTAGCTTTCCTTGGCTCATACGATCATCAACCTGAAAGTGGGTAGATTAAGATTTTGTTTTTGACAAATGAAAAAGATGATCAAAAGGAGTGCAACAAGTGAACAAAATGAGGACAAGGTTTAACGTTGATGGAGGTGGGTAAATGTCTTGGAAGTGAAGAAGTTTGAAGAAGATGAAGAAGGTCACAAAGAAAGCAAGAAACAAAAACAATTAAAATGGTCTTTCAATGTTAAAGGAATCGTGGGTGAGTGTATGGCATGGCAAGTGACACTTATCACTTGCCACATGTCATCACCATATGGTTCCCATTTATAACTACTCTATTTGTCTCCAATTTCTACTCCAATTGTCTCCCAATTTTCAATTACATAAGTCATTAAATTCCAATACCATTTGATACTTATTTCTACTACCATAAATCAACTGTCTTGTCACTTGATATTTTTCCTAGTCTAAAAATACTCATAATTTCAGAAAATATTCCAAATTCTACCAAAAATTCAAAATCAATAATTATACTCTACAAATCAATTTTCAATACATATTATCAACAATTCTTAATATAATCACATTTATAAATCAATTATACCTGGAAAAATATCAATGAATGCATATATAATCATTTTAATGCGTGCAATAATTAATATTCACATGTGTGTGCATGTTATATTATGTATAAGCATGAAATACACTTTCTAACTTCTCAATAATCTCTCATGTACACTATTCTAGGGTTCTGACACTTAACATGGGATAATAGGATTTGCAATTCTCCCCTTCTTAAGAAAATAAGCCCTCAAAATTCTTACCTAATTATTGGAACAAGTGGGGGTATTGTCTCCTCATGTGCTCCTCCGTTTTCCAAGTTGCTTCCTCACTCAAGTGATTCTTCCAAAGAACTTTCACCAATGGAATTACTTGGTTTCTCAGCTACTTTGTTTGATATGCCACTATCTTGATCAACTCCTCAATATACCTCAAGTTACTAGCTATTTCGATCTCTTAAGCTAGTAACACATGCATTGGATCAAATTGGTATCTTCTGAGTATACTCACATGAAATACATTATGTAACGAAGACATCACATTCTGTAAAGGTAACTTATATACTAATGGTCGTATCCTCTCAATGATATCATAAGGACCAATATACCTAGGGCTTAGCTTACCCTTTTTACCGAATCTTAGCACTTCTCACTAAGGTGATACTCTCAGAAACCCTTTTTCTCCTACACTGTATTTCATATCCCTTTGATGCTGGTCCACATAGCTTTTTTGTCTATTTTGACTACTTTAATTTGACTTCGGATCGGTTTCACATTATCTACATTATCCTGAATTAGTTCTAGGCCTTCTACCATTCTCAAGCCTTCTTCATCCCAATATAGAAGCCACTGACATTTCCTACCATATAATGCCTTATATGGTGCCATTTTGATACTACTGTGATAGTGGTTATTATATGCAAACTCAATTAAAGTTATGTATTGATCCCATGCTCCTTAAAAACTCTAATACATATGCCCTGAGCATATCCTCAACAGTCTTGATAGTCCTCTTACTCTGTCTAACTGTTTGAGGATAAAATGCAGTACTGAAGTTTATCTTTGTACCCATAGCTGACTGTAAGCTTTTGGAAAATCACAAAGTAAATCTAGGATCCCTTTTTGATGTAATGGACATGAAAAACCCATACAGTCTAACTACCTCATTTACTTATTTTCGAGTCAACTAATCTAGTGAGTTGTTCTCTCTCACTAGTAAGAAATGGGCTGACTTAGTCAATTGATCCACCACAACCATATAACATCATATTGCCTCGAAGTCTTTGGCAATCTTATAATGAAATCCATAGTAATTCGTTACCATTTTCATTCCAGAATAGGTAACGAATGTAGCTTCCCAACAGAAACCTGATGCTCAGCCTTAATCTGTTGGCAAGTGAAACACTTAGCAACATATTCCACTACTTGTTTCTTTATCCCTGGCTACCAAAAATGTTGCCTCAGTATGTTATACAGCTTGGTAGTACCATGATGCATAGTATAAGCAGCTACATGAGCTTCATCTAGAATTTCCATTCTTAATTCATCCACATTAGGCACACATGGCCTTTACTTCAACCACAGTGTCTCATCTCTTAGTTCAAACTCAAAATCTGGTTTCATTTTCAATTTCTCAATAAGTTTCACCATATCAGGATCTTTATTCTGTACCTTTCTGATTTTGTCATGCAACATCAGTCTCAACTTCAATGTGGCTATCAATGCCTCATTCTACTCTAGATTCAACTCCACATTTAGAGCTCTCAATTAAATTAAGCTTGACAATCTCGATAACTGAATCTGAGCTACATTGCTATTCAACTTTCTACTCAATGTATCTGCTACCATATTAGCTTTTCCTAGATGATACTCAATCATACAGTCATAGTCTTTCAATAATTCTATCCATCTCCTCTGTCTCATATTTAATTCCTTCTGACTTAACAGATACCTCTAGCTCTTATAATCGACATATATATGGAATGTCTCTATATACAAATAGTGTCTCCATATCTTTAGAGAAAACAACTGCAACAAGCTCTAAATCATATACTGGATCATTTATTTGATGAGACTTTAATTGTTTCGATGTATAAGCTATCACTTTACCATACTACATTAATACACATCTCAATCCTTGATGTGAAACATCACTACATACTACATATCCTTTAGTTCTCGATGGAATAGTTAACATCGGTGCTATAGTCAACCAATGCTTCAACTCCTTAAAGCTTTTTTGACAATCATCATTCCATCTAAAAACTACATTCTTCCTCAAAAGTTTAGTCAGAGGGGATGAGATCAATGAGAAGCCCTAAAAAAACCTCCAGTAGTATCTAGTTAATTTAGGAAACTCCAGATTTTTGTTACAATCTTTGAAGCCTCCCACTTCATTACTGTCTCTATCTTCTTTGGATCCACTTGTATGCCTTGTTTAGTTACTATATGACCCAAAAACACTACTTGATTTAGCCAAAACTCACATTTACTAAATTTGGCATATAATTGTTTCTCCCTCATAATCTGTAAGATTACTCTCAAATGCTCAGCATGCTCTTCTCTGCTCTTTGAGTATAATATGATGTCATCGATAAACATAATTACAAAATGATCAAGGTAGGGTTGAAACATCTTATTCATCAAAGCCATAAATGCAGCTAGGGCATTAGTTAAACCAAACGATATTACTAAAAACTCAAAGTGCCTACACCTGCTATTGAGCGCACTTTTCGATACATCAGTCTTTGCTATGTTCAACTGATAGTACCTAGATCTCAAGTCCAACTTAGTAAATACTTGAGCTCTCTGCAACTGATCAAGAAAGTCATCAATTTTAGGCAACGTGTACTTGTTCTTAGGGGCACTTGGTTGATGGGTTTGGGAAGGGGTTAATGGGTAAGGAATGACAAGTGAGTAGTTGGTTGTTGATTATTATTATAGGGGCAATAGTTTGATATCTCACTTTTGAAGAATCTTCCATACCCTCCATTTAGTAGAAGAATGAAACTCATTCCTTAATAGTGTCTTTTTTATAAATTTTTTAATACTAATTAATTAAAATATAATTAACTAATTAATTAAAATATAATTCATTAATTAATTAATATAATTATAATTAATTAACTAATTTCAATATAATTAATTAAAATATTAATTATTTATTCATTAATTAATTAAAATATTGTAATTAATTAATTAATTAAACTATAACTGGGCATGATCGATTTCCGCCATGTCCTCATCTGTTTCGACCTAGAGGAAGATTACCAGCGTTGCTGGCTGAGAGCTCTTTGGTCCTTCGATCGATACATCATGCGTGTTTTTAAGTGGACGCCAGATTTCCACCCAGATCATGAATCATCTGTTGTTCCAATCTGGGTTTCATTCGTGGGATTGCCGATTCACTGCTTCAATGATCAATACCTACATCGGTTGGCTACCATGATCGGGACTCCACTGAAAATCGATGTCCCAACACTCAATCTCTCTCGGCCCTCGATTGCAAGAGTGTGTATTGCAGTGGATCTGTTGAATGAGCTACCGTCAAGATTGCGTCTGGGAACAGAGGATCATCCCTTCTTTCAATCGGTGCTGTATGAAAATCTGCCCTCCTACTGTCGACACTGCCGGAAGGTCGGTCATAAGTTTGCTGATTGTCGCCATGCTCCCACGCCTTCTTCCTCTGCTAACACCTCCATTCCCGGAATTGCTTTGGCTCCAACCCCTGCTCCTGTCCAGGTTTGGAAGGCCAAAGAATCTGCTGAAACTGGGCCGTCTAGCCTGCCAGAGCCAGCCCACACGGCTTCCCCTTTCAATTCCTCCGGTTCTTTACCTCTCCCTATTACTGAGCCAGCGACGTCCGCTGCCCCCCCTCAGATGAACACAGCTACAGATTCCGACAAACCCTGTTCTCCATTTGTGATTTTGCCTGCGTCCGACAAGGCCACTAGCCATAATGTGCACAATGATCCCTCTACTTCACTCTCCTGTGACGAATTTATTAATATGGCTGATGCCATAGCGAAGGAAACAGTCAATGACTGCGCCATTTTCTTTGAACCCTCCGCTCATGCTATTATGCACTCTGATTTTTGCACAGATTTATGCAACATGGTTGTTAATACTGACATTGTACTGGAGAATACTTCTGGGGTTCCTCATCAGGTAGCAACTATTGATACGGCTCCACCTGCATGTACTCATACTTACTCTGCTGCTGTCCCGCCCACCTCGGTCAACCCCGATTTGGGTAATTCGCCAACTACAGTCCAAGACGATTTCTGGCTTGGCACAGATTCTGGTCAATTGAATGTGGAAATTTCTAGAATGGTGCAATCTGAGGGAGAAACAACCCTACCGAAATGGGGGCGTCCTCCGGGCTCAAAGAATAAGAAAGTAACCTTTGATACTGAATCTCTTCGCCGATCGGCGAGAGCTCCGCAGATTACTTATTCCGCCAATTCATCATGATTAATAGCCTAATTTGGAACTTACGTGGGGTGGGTAATCGGGCCACCCAACGTCGATTAAATCTTCTAACTAACATGCACAAGTTATCTGCTGTCTTCGTGATAGAGCCAATGGTGCAACATGCCTTTCTAGATAGTCTGCTGAGAAAGTTACACTTCACATCAGGCTATGCCTCTGTCACAAACAAAATCTGGGCCCTCTTTTCCAATGCATATTCTATTACGCTTCTACAAGGAACTGAACAAGTTATGCACTTGCAATTAACACATGTCACTGTGCCAACAACTTTTTACATATCTGTCGTCTATGCGAAGTCGACCAGACGGGATCGTTTTGCATTATGGTCTGA
>JANIHY010000009.1:15206958-15217585 GCA_027479065.1 Erythroxylum brevipes
ATGTCTCAGGTTGTTGGGGAATCAGGGCTATTTACACCTGATGATATTGCTTATGTGCAAGAAGCTGGGGTTAAAGCCGTAAGCTTCATAAACTAATCACTATTTTAGATGAAAGTTCTGCACGTTATTTCCACTTGGTATTCAGGACTCGTCATTTCAAACCAAATGAAACATTTTGACTTGTCACGTGAGCTATTCATGTGGAGAGATTCCACGTGATGTGTTCTTGAGAATAAGCATTTATAACATGTATGCAAATGTGAAAACCTGTGTCATGTATCTTGCGTTTCTAAACACGTCCTAAATGACAGCATTTCAAAACATTCTGCATCTAGTCCATGCTTAACTTGTTTTACTTTGCCGTAGGTTTTGGTTGGTGAGTCAATCATAAAACAAAAGGATCCTGGGCTGGGGATAAGTGGGCTTTTCGGTAAAGATATATCCTTGTGAGCTCATAGTAGCTAGAGTTACATATGGCAATCTTTGTTGTAACTGGCAGGCAGAGTGAATTATGCACAGGCACTGGTTGATACCTAGTTTCCAATAATGTACTAGAAACTTTTGTTATAGTTCCTTGAAGATTTGCTTTTCATTTCTGTTACAGGCTCATATGTTGAGAAACCTTTTTCTTTACTTAATAATAATCTTTTTATTCAGTCATAAGGTGGCACGTGATTATACCAAGAACTTCACTTTTGCTAGCAATAACATAATAGCAGATCATCTTAATCTTTAAACTTTTTAATTTCCAATAGCATAATGCTCTTAAACTCTGTTGACATAAAGCACTTAAAAAGGAGAGAAAATTAAAAGTCAAAATTTAAGAACATCTAATGTTAATTTATCAAAATATAAGCACACATAAAATGACAAATATACAAAAGTTTACAAATATAGTTACCCCCCAAAGTAGTCTTGAAGTAATCAGGCCAAAGTTTCTTGGAGTTATAATGTGATTCCTTTTATCTTACATCGGATAAGATATATACCAACAACTTGCATATTGAAAGAGCTGGAGTTATATTGAGATTCATCCTCTCTATCTCTTATATAAGGACGCTAATAACTGAAATATTCTCAAATAAACGCCATCGAGCCTTCTCTAACATAAGGATTAGAGTGCCTAGTTGGAATAATTTTGGCACTTCTAACCTTCGTTTTGAATCCTACGAGTTCAACAAATCTACAAGCCCAACAAGACTTTTTAGATTTAACCTTTTGTAAGAACAAATGTGTAAATCACCCTCACTGATGTGAATCTTGTAAATCAAGATCAAGTAATCCACGAACAAGTTGTTGAAATAAATTTCCAGGAAAGCTAAATAGTTTTGTTTTCAAGAAAACCTTGACCAATGTTTTAAGAAATGCGAATCAAAGTTATAAAGAAGGATATTGACGTCACACCCTAGGAAAAGAAGAGATTGAGAGTGACAAGTCAGATGAACTACAAGGAATAACCTTGATAAGTTCCAAGTTCGATGAAAAACTAACAAAGAGAATAACTTCACCAATTTCTTAAAAAACAATTCCAATATGAATTCTTGTACAAAGATGATGATTATTTAGGCTTAAAAAAAACCCTAATCACTCTGCTAGCAATGATTTATTTCTAAAAATAAGGAAACATTTTTCAAAACTGATTCCTAAATTCAAGTAGCCCAAATAAGTTAAAGATCTCCTAAAATCATCAAAATAACATAATATTTTAATTAGGCCTATTTAATGCGTGAATTAATGTGACAGGGTTGATTGAACTCTCCAAGCCCAAATCAGCTTCTATTGTTGCTTGTTTAGCCGAAACATCTTCAGTTAGTCCATTAAAAGCTTCCTCCATGATTTTAGCTTTAGCCCAAGTTATTGTACCTCCACTAATGTATAATGGATCGTGAAAATATGTTGAACTGGATTTCACCATCCTTTGAATGTCCTTAGTTACGTTTCTATCATTCCCCCTCTCCTCAAAATGATTTGTTCTCTAATCTTCATCACCTACATCAAATGGAGAGAGATAAAAAACATTATATGTAATACTAACACTATACCACCTGGTAGATCCAGCTAATGTCCATTGTCATCAATATGCACAATGACATGGAATGGTCAATCTCCTCTTGGACGTAACTTAGAAAGACATTTTACTAAAAATTGTTCTTTCCTTAGATGAACCCGAACCCAAACACAATCTCCTAGTTCAAAGATCACTTTCTTACACCCTTCGTTGTTCCATCCCTTTTTTTATTTGAAAAGTCTAACCTTTTCATGCAATTGCTTCACGAATTTAACTTTCTTTATGCCATCTAAACTAGCACGCTCATCAATTGGTAAAAGTGTTAAATCCATTGGAGTCAAGGGATTAAACCCATACATAACTTCAAAAGCTGAAAATTTATTAGTAGAATGGACAAAATGATTATAAGAAAATTCAACATGTGGCAAACAATCTTCCAAATTCTCCAAATTCTTTTGAATGATAGCACGTAATAACGTAGACAAAGTTCGATTAACTACCTTAGCTTGCCCATCAATTTGTAGATGGCAAGTTGTAAAAAACATTAGCTTCGTACCTATCTTACCCCATAGCTTAAGAACTTGGCATCTCGATCAGAAACAATGCTCCTTGGCATTCCAAAAGGTCGTACTATCTCACGAAAGAATAAATCTACAATATGACTAGCATCATCTGTTTTATGGCATGGAATGAAATGAGCCATCTTAGAAAACCTATCCAGAACAACAAAAACTGAATCATTACCCCTTTTTGACATAGGTAAACCTAAGACAAAGTCTATGTAAATATCTACCCATGGTGCACTTTGTATTGGTAAAGGATTATATAACCCACGAGGGAAAGATCTAGATTTGGCCTATTTGCAAATTATACGCTTCTCACAAATTCTTTCTATATATTTGGCCAAAAGAAATGTTTAACAAGTATATATAAAGTTTTTTGAACACTAAAATGTCCCATTAGGCCACCTTCATGAGACTCACGAACCAGAAACTCCCTTAGAGAACAAATAGGCACACACAATCTATATTTGCGAAATAAAATAAAAACCTTTATGCCTATAAGCTTTAAACACATTACCAAAATCAAGATCAGAAGAATATAAATCCTTAATGTACTCAAAGTATAACAATTTAGTATCCAACATAGAGATTAAGGTATACCTATGAGACAAAGCATCTGCAACCATATTTTCCTTACCCTATTTACACTTGATCATATAAGGAAAAGATTCAATAAACTCCACCCATTTTGCATGATGTTTTTTCAACTTACCTTGGTCCTTCAAATGCTTTGAAGACTTATTATCAATATGAATGACAAACTCCTTGGACCAAAAGTAATATTTCCATGTCTCCAAGGCCCTCAATAAACATACATCTCCTTATCATAAGTTGGGTAGTTCAAGGTTGCTTTATTAGTTTTTCACTAAAATAAGCAAGGGGTCGGTTTTCTTGCACCAAAATAGCCCCAATACCTATACCTGAAATTTCATATTTAAAGTAACAATTGTGTGTAGGTTATAAGAGGTTTCTGATCATGAAAATGTTCAAGGATAAGTGTAAAATATGAGTTGTTAATAGTATAAAGATGTTTTTATGAATGTAAATGAGATCCAAGGAATATGAGCATGGTGAATTAGGTATGATTGAATAAAAATTGAGGAAATTATGTGAATGTATAATACTAGGGAAAAAATTGATGAATTTATGAATGATGAATGGAAAGTGATCAAGTTTACTTAAGGCATAAACCTAATTGCAAACTAAATGATGTACAAATCATGATGTATATGTATATATGATTAAGATTTGTGAATAAGGTTACATACCCGAAATGATCAATTGAGCACGAATTGAACACAACACATATACATATGTAAATTTGAGTATTTATCTGATTGATCAAGTAGGGATTTGTACATGTGTGTATTGGTTGATTTAGAGGCATAAATTTACCAAAACCATCCAGACATTATTTGTTCATCGAGGCAATAGCTAATTGGAGGTGTACTATGAGTAACCAAATGTGTGACCTCGATTAGAAACGTGTTCTGTTCATATTGTTTTGATTAAACTTGATTTCTCTATATTTAATCAATATTGATACAATTATGACATTGATGATTTTGGACAATTGATTGTTCGAGGAGTTTGATATTCGGGATTGTATTAACAGTGTTTGTGATTTGAATGTGAATAAGGAAAATGAATTTTCAACTCTATGTTGAATGTCAGACATAGATCTGATGAATTATGGTAATTGAATGTGTTTCTTGGCTAAAAAGTGATTAGTTATATATAATGTTAAAATGTTGCACTTCATCACATGAATATGCATGTTCACATAAAGGAGCTGTGACTGGAATGACTAACATGAAAAGAGCTCAAAACTCAGAATATGCATAAAAAGCCATAGGCTCAATGATTAATGAGCCTAATATCCATATTGGGTACAAGACCGTATCTGAAATAAACTCGGTATCCACAATGGGTACGGGATAGTTAAATAAGTGCTCAGTCACAACAAAATAAAAATGGAAGTGAGTCTCATATGCATTTGCATCTGCATCTTTACATGTGTTCATGTAATTGATTGCAAATAAATGTTGAATTGTGTTGTTATAATGATGTGTAATGGTTATGTACATGTTGTTGATATGAAGAATTGAGATAAATGATTGGATTGTTCTGAAATGACTATATGAAGATTTTGCATTCATCATATGCTTATTGAAATATAACGAGTAAGGTGATATATATTGGATTTGATTTTGGACGAGGTGTTATACTAAATGAACTGTGTTTTATAAATGAGACGTTTATGTTCTATTTGAGTGAGTAAATCGATGATGGTTCATTTACTGAGTTCACAAAACTCATCAAAATTGCAATGTTGATTTTTCAGGTATTGAGAAGAGATTTAGCTTCTAAGGCAATCTAGTTAAAGTCTAATATTTGTCCATTTTGGGAACAAGAAATGGCTCAAAGATCTGGTTAACTAACATCTGAGGAATTTAGATATAATGTTTTTGTTTTCTAAGTGATTTCTTTGTTCTCTGCTCTATATTGCTTCCTTCTTTATTGTAATTTTTAAAGTTTTTTCCTCGTTAAAAGCAAAATTAAATTTGTAGACTAGATAATAGGATAATGATAATTACTAGTATTCATTGTCTTCGCAAGTACTAGTTACAGTTATGTTGTACACGTGTAGTAAAATTAATATTGGTATAAAAATAACCAATCAACCTTCGAATAAGTTAGAGTAGGGAACTCCTCCTACATGCGTTCATTCTATACAATTCCTTTAGTAGAAACTTTTTTAAACTCTAGGTTGAATTGTCTATCATTTCTTTACCCCCAAGCCAGTCTTACCTCAAGTCAACGTTAGGGAAGATCCCTAGACGACTTAAACCCCAAAAAGGGTCAAAAACCACTTGAACCTTATGAACAACATTGACCAAAAGCAGAATTTTAATAAGGGTTAAATGGTGAGTTAACTTAGATAGAAGGCAAATTCTCTCACTCATCAAATGTAATACATAAATCAATTCTAAAAGAATCACTATAACTTTTTTTATACTTTGTCCATATTTTGACAATAAAAGAACACAAATTATAAGGTGCATTATATAGCCATGGTTGGTGATTCAAAAGATAGTGGCTTATCCAAATAACACAATTTAAATATGGCCATTGTTAAAATATGGGAAAGGATAGTTTTTTGTGAAATTGAGTTCGATTTAGAGGTAAAAAGACAAAAATGGAATGAATGGAGAAAAGCAAGAGGCAAACATGTAAACCACACAAAGCACAAACATGGTTGGTCAAAAACTAAGTTCGGATTATGATGCAAAAGTCAACAAAATTTGGATGTGATTTTTGTTTTAATTTAAAAATAAATTAATATGTAATCTTGTTCAAATAGGAAACATGGTCGTATCTTCAAATCCTTAATTTCCAAAAATCCATTCCATTTTCATGATAAAAACATATTACTTTATCCCCGTTGAAAAAACCATATAAACAAAAAAAAAAATCAATCCCTATCGAAAAACCTTATGGATAACTTATTTGACACTTAATGAATTAACTTCTCGCCAAAAAGAAGAAAAGATTAAGCAAATGTTTTGTATTATTAAATAGAATTAAGAAAATATCTTAATTTCAAACTAATCAATAAAATGAATTTTCAAATATATAAGTACAAAATAGCTTTCACACTAATGTAAGAAATTAAAAAAAAATCTCAGATAACATGATAAGATTGAAACATACTTGCATCACTAATCCGTTGAACAAAAATTACTTACAAACTTTTATTTTAATGCGTGGGATATGAAACTTGTAGAATCTCAAAACTTGTAGAATTTCTTCTACTCGTTTTCTATGATACTTATCTTCTCGGTAAATCATATCTTATATAAGAATTTTCTAGTAATTATGATATTTAAAATTATTAACTTATTATAGGTGCTTATCAATTAGTGACAAATTTTCTATTGTTGTTGTGAACCTTTTATAACTCCCTCCGGTATCAAATTCCTTAGGTAATTTCTTTAGTATATTTCACAAACACACTCTGTCTTATAGTAAGGAATACCACCTTAATGATGTTGATATACTCTTGTACTCCTTTGTAATTACAGCGTGAGTTTACCTCTTGTTCATATACCTCAAACACATACGGAAAAGTTAACAAAAACTACTGATTGTCTTGCTATGTGAATAAAACAAAATCAATAGTTGATATCAAATGACAATGTCGATTACAAGCTTATATTACAGATCTACGGTGGACATTTTCAATTTGAAGTTCAAACAAAATGATAAATATGTCTATGTTAAGGTGGAGGAAACAAGTGAACTGTTTGCTTACCAATATGTTTTTGCCCTGTCAATGATTAATTTGTCTATCATCTACTGCTAAACTTAAACAACAAAAGTATTGTCATATTTTTATTAAATTTTTATCCTAATTGACTAGTGATGGTCACAAATGGCTATTGATTTTGTTTTATTTATTATTAAAAATTTTATTAAAATTTTAATAATATAGTTTTAAAATAATATCCTAAAAGCTTCTTTTATTTATGGTTGGAAATCAAGCAAAGGACCAACGATAATCGATAGGTTCGGAGTTAGCACCAATAACACCTTAAGTTGCAAATTGTATGGTTAAGAGAATGAATCGTTGAAACATCTCTTTTTTTATTTATAACTCACCCTATACTTTGGCAAAAATTCCTACACTTATGCAACCTATTTATAATGAAGATTAATGCATGAACAAAATAGACCAAAAAGATAATTTTTGGCTTTCCACTAAAGGAGATCATGTCATATTTAAATTGTATCTTATGGAGAGAGGAACTTTAGAACATTAAAAAAGAGAGAGAGAAACTATAAACTTAAGCTTTAAGTTAAAAAATATTCAAATAAATAAGAGAAATCATTCTAATCAAGGGGATTAACATAAATTTTAGCGAAGACATGTCAGCCTTAAGCCTTTTGCTCTTGGAGCTCTCTCCTTCTTAGTTATCCATGACTGGTTTCATACCTTCAATTCTTCCTTTGTTGTTCCAAATATAGAATGGTTAATTTTTATTCATATGTTTTGGGTGATTTTATAATACATTTTGGTTCTACCGGATTCTGGCAGAATGGAACGTTGCCGTTATGTTCCATGTGATCGACTGTCTTTTGTGGTGAATTCGGTATGAAGATACCTGCAAAACAAAGAAGGTTGGTCGGGGGTTGTGTCCCGATTAGTCCCTCTGACGCTCAAGTCAGTCTTTGGTGAAGGTGAGGTTGCCGTAAAAGCTGAAAAAACTAGGTTATGATCGTGCATACCTTTGTTATGGAAGAATTATACCTTATATATGACTTTTTAGCTAGGTTTAGGTCTTTACGTGTTTGCATGGGAGACTTCCTTCTTCGGATGGGCTGAGGAGGGCATGGGCTGGACTTGGGCTTGGCCTAGGCATGAGACTGATCTTTGAAGAATGGACCGATCGGCCCTCGGGTCGTTTTGACTGGGTCCGGGCCCAAAACGACCCACCCAACCAGTTTTGAACATTAATGTTTACTTCAGAAGAACCTCCCGTTTACCACAATACCATTCCCAAATGTTAATTATACATTGAAAGCAAATTATGGCACAACCTAGGTGCAATTGACAATGTCGTCTGCTCCTTAAAGTTAACATAGCTAGCCTCCAACACGTGCAATCGTGGCGGAAGCTTGGAGCAGTAAGTTATAATTATCCAGAATAGATATCAAATAAAGAAGAGAAAAGAGTTTTTTTTCCTATGTTTATCTTTTTTAATCCCCGTAAATAAAGCCCCAAAACCTTATATTTTTGGAATCCAAATCGTAATTGAAATTTAATTTGTTAGGGCGTTATTTCAAAATGTGGGGGAGAATTTTAAGGATAGAAAGACCAAGTTAGAATATTGTTTTAAAAAAGAATAGAAGGGACTAGAAGTTAAAAGATTGTTTTAGATAAATATAGAAGAGACTAGAAATAACCAGTCATTTTCTTAACAATCCACCACAAATGGCTCACTGTGTTGGACCCCGATTTTTGAGTTCTTTTGTTTTCGATTTTTGTTTCCGCTTTTTCGGTTGGGGTCCGGTTCTGAAATCGGATCCCAACACGCTGGTGGAAAGACATACATATCTTAGGCAAAGGATCAATACTTAAGCTTCAATATCTTTTGTTTGAATTGAAACACAGTGAAGTGAGGCAATAATTTAATTAGTGAAGTGAATTGCTCTTTAATTCTAAGAACTCAAGTTGAGACCCTCACAACGCATATTATATCTTTAACGTTTACTGCTCCAGAAATACTACAAATACTTTAGATGGCTATGCACATACCTTGGGTTCTCATGGGTGCTCTAGAAAGATAACCTAAGTCTTTCATAAAAGGTGGCCACACTTTCACACCCAAATAGGTGGCTTCATCAAGTCTAATCATTTTAGACCACCCAACCAAAGGGCTATGAAACCATTAAAGATCTTACGATCTAATCTTTGCCAAGTGGTATTCATCAAGTTCATTCAAACTAGAACCATCATATTGGCTATAAATCCACAACAAATATATACATAATGATAATCCATTAAGTCCATTCAAAACAGAACCACCCAACATTGGGCTATGGAGCCACCATATTTGGAACAATAAAAAATTATTCATCAAACCTTATACTTTGATCTATGAGTTTAAGCCTCATTCCTTTAGATAATTCAAGAACAACTATCCTTGTTAACCTTTTTGTAAGAGGATTTGCTAAATTCTTTTCAGATCTGACACATTATAAAAGAAATTACTCCATTCTTCTAGAATTGTTTAACAATACTATGTCTACTACAAATGTATCTCCTTTTGCCATCATAAACATAGTTTTTGGCTACCCCAGTGGCCACTTATGAATCACATTATAGGGAAACAGGTATTGAGGATCTCTCCTACAATGGCACACCAGTCAACAAATTCTTCAACCATTCAGCTTCTTGACCTACCAACTCAAGAGCAACGTATTCAAATTCTATGGTGGAACATGCTATACATGTTTGTTTTGATGATCTCCATGATATAACACCTCGACCTAAAGTAAAAAAAATAGCCACTTATAGAACTAACTTCATTATTATCAATTGCCCAATTAGCATAATAAAAAACCTTCTAATACTGCAAGAAATTTGCTAAAATGTAAACACCAATTCGTAGTACCTTTGAGATATTTAAGTAATCTATGAAGTGCAATCTAATGCTCATTACTTGGATTATGAGTATAATGACTCAATCTACTAATTGTATAGGCTATGTCAGGCCTAGTATAATTCATGAGGAACATAACACTTCCTATGATTTTGGCATACTCAGCTTGTGAAACACTAAGACCATTATTCTTCTTAAGAGATATGATTGGATCATATAGTGTTCTTCTAGGCACAACACCAAAAAAGTTGAGTTTCTTTAACATTTTTTCAATACAATGAGATTGACATAAGGAAAAGCCATTTTCAATTTTTCTTAGTTTGATACCAAGAATCACATCAACTTCTCTTAAATCTCTCATATCAAATTAAGAAAAAGATAAAAACATCTTAGTTTTATTCACTACATTCACGTTAGTACCAAGATTAGCATCTCATCAACATAATGGCATATAAATACACAATCTGATCCAAATAAGTTTAAATAAACGTAAGAATCAGATCATTCACAATATAACCATTACTTGTTAAATTTTTATCAAACTTTTCGTACCATTGTTTAGGAGCTTATTTTAGATCATGAAGAGACCTTTTGAGCTTACATACGTTGTTCTCTTGTCCAGAAGATACAAAACCCTCAAGTTATTCTATATATATTTCTTCTTCTAAATTTCTTGTAACATCCTGTTACTGTTAGCAAGGGTATTATGGTAAATTGGGACTGACTGATAGGCTTTACTGTATTTACTGACTGAGCATGCTACTGGCCTCTAATCACAGAGGAACAGGTCTACTGCATATGCATATATTCATTGGTACATGCATTCATGATTTTCCGGTATTTAATTGTGAATTGGAATTGACTGAATTGACTGGTTTGTGAATTGATCG
>JANIHY010000009.1:15491795-15502389 GCA_027479065.1 Erythroxylum brevipes
GACTTATGGGCCTTGAAGTGTGATCAAGCCCATTGCCAACATCAAATGAGCCTACAGGGTCGCACACAAAGAGTTATGTGATCTGGGCTTATTCTCTTGGGCCTAATTTATTAGGCATTGAATAAATATATGTAGATATATTTATTGGGCTAGGTTGGATTAAGTTGTCGGGCTTCTATTATATGAGATATAATAGGTCAAAACTTATTAGGGCCTAAATGGGATTAGGATTTCTCTATAAATAGAGAAGCTTAGGTCTCATTAGGTAAAGGAGACACCATTGTCGCGAAACCCTAGTCGCCATCCGAGAGGAAAATCAGAGCGGCGTTCGGAAAGCGTTTCAGGACATGCTAGCACACTACAGCTGCAGCCTGGATTGTGAATGCTCGTGTGGATACCGGTAGAGGGCATTAGCGATTTGCAGTGTCTTGGAATTCGAAAAAGAAAAAGAAGCAATCCACCCACGAAAATAAGGTACTTTCGTTAATCCTTCGTGTTTTCGATTATACGTGATGTTCTTGTATGGTCTTTTCCGCAGCGTGTTGTGAATACTCAGACCGTATGCGATCCAACACAGTGGCTCGTCGCGACGTCTAACTTACCACTCGTCGCGACGTCCTGCTCCTCGCGGCGAATCGCTCGTCTTGGCATATGCTCATCGCAACGTCTACACGCGTCGCGGCTTACGCTCGTCGCGACGTCCAGTCCTGGATTGTCTTCTCCGATTCCTTTTTACATTTCTCTCTCTAAAATTCAACCAAAACTCACTCTCAACTACCCCAATCTTTCATAATTAAACTCGTGTATGCATTTAACTAACAAATAAACAACATATACAGAAATCACTTACCAAAACAAGCTCTCCTTTGTAAATTTCCGAAGATTTCTCTACCCCTTTCACTTTCTTTATCACCCACGGCTCTCTCTCAAAACTTCAACAATCTTCATCTTCTCATAGATTAAGGTTGATCTTAACAACAAGGAAGGAACAAGCAAGCTAAAGATCAAGCAAGGGTCGTGTATGGAGGAGGATCAAATGATGGGAGAAAATATCATACCCTAGGATGGAGGAGACAAATTGTCAAAGTGATTTCCGTGTTTACCAAAAGAGAAAGTCAAAAATCTAGGGCATTAAGGGTTCTTCAACAATCAAACCTATTTACTTGCCACTTGTCGATTTCGTAACATATTTCACCTCTCAATTTCATTTCTAGTCTAATTCGTCTCTAATTTTCCAATGGCTCACATATCCATATTCCAACGATTCCACATAAAAATTCCTGAGATCATATAGCTAATTTTCCATGAACATTGGACAGTTATTCCAGTATTATACAGTCAATCAGTCCGTCACTCGAAAAATTTTCGGTCAGGACATTTTCTTAGCAATTTTTCAGAAAAAATTGCTAAGGGTCACTACCAAGTGACAATCACTCTAAAACAGTTCCAATCCCAATTCTCAAGCACAAATATATCAGAATTTGCAAAATAGATCATCTTCACAATTAAATGCCGGGAATTGTCATGAATGCATGTACCTGTATGTGCATGTGCAAAATATCTCAGTCCTCTAAAATTAGAGGCCAAAAATATGAATATATCAAAATATGCAATGCAAACTACTAGCCTGTCCCATTTACCCTTCCCATCGGTGATGGGATGTTACACCATGAATAAGATAAGTCGTCCGATTAAATGGACGGACGGGATGGATTGCGTGATCGCCTCACGACACAACATTCAATGAACAAGATAAGCCGTCAAATTAAATGGAGGGGTGGGATGGAATGCGTGGTCGCCTGCGTGGTCGTGTGAGGACACAACATTCAATGACCAAGATAAGCTGTCAGATTAAATGGACGGGCGGGATGCATTGCTTGGTCGTCCATCCCAACTCGCTCTTAGCATATATACTTAATGAACTTATCATAATAAATGTCTTAAGCATAATCCATTCTTTAATAAGGTTATTAAAAACCATTAAACAAAATACAATCTGTCTCATATTGTCAGATACAACTCAAAAACTCAAATATACATCTTTCAAAACAAAAAAAATTCTTATTAGTCACTGCGATTGTCTTTGTCCTAGACCTTAAACCTTCTTATCAAAACCTACACGGAGACAAAACTACCGTATTAAGCATGCTTAGTGGGAAATAACTAAACATAATTTATAATGGCGCATATTTCTAACATTCGTTTAACATTCACATACTTTCTATTATGTCAATTCATTTACAAACTTTAATTGTTCAAATTATAGAGTAATCCAAACATTATGCTTCAAAACATAATTTGATGGATATAGATTCAGAACATTCTCGCATCAGAACAAAACTCATAAATATCAAAACGGAATGTACAAATATCAAAATTGAATATCAAAATAGGATATAATCCTTTCATATCAAAGTATGACTTATGTCAGAATAGAACTTGTTTTGTATCAAATTAGAGTTTATCTCTTAGCAGAATAGAACTTTTTTTTATATTTGAATATAACTTATTTTTATCAAAACTGAACATGTTTCAGAATACAAAATAAGTTAGACTGCTAATCCTTTTTACAGAAGTGGGTAACGAAACTAGAACAGAAGATACCATGATTGGTATTTGAAACAGAAGAGATTAATGTCTCTAAATCAGGGGACATCATAAAGTAGATAATCAGGGGACATCGTAGTGTCAATAATTAAGGGATATCTCAGTGTCAAGTTACAAGAGCAGCTACAGGCCCTTCTAGGAATACCTATTTCCTACAACTAGGACTTAACAGTTTTAAAACAAACCGTTTTAGATTTCAGAAATTTTATGTAAATGATGTAGTGCAGCATATGACCTTATTCTTTTGATCAAACTTAACATGCCTTATAAATATAAACATATGCATTAAAGCATCAATAAATATATTGAGTTATCATACATTATGTATATTCACACAATTAGAAAGCACTTACATTAAATCCCAATTATCAAACTCCTCAGACAATTAATGGTTCGGAATTACCACAATATCCTAATCATATGATAGTGAAATAATGCATAAGTATGAATTCATTTCCTTATGCTCAAATTGAACCCATTCATTCTCACTCAAACTTTTCATACCTTATAAACATAAGCATTTGTAATAATGTACCAATGAATACATTAAGTAATTATACTTTACATATACTCACCTAATTTCCTAATCCTTAAACATTCATAACTAGCACATCACTTTTATCATTTAAAAACACATTTGTGTTCATAAGTATACTTCATTCCTTTAACAACTTATAAGTTCCAAAATTAGATACTTTGTTATCTAATAACACCTTCTCTAAATTATTACTTCAATTAAAAATACAAATCTTATATAACCTTTAATAAACTTATTCCACATCAAACTAGGTTCATTTTACACCTTAATTAAGTCCAATTAAACCATTATAAAGTACCTTAACCTTATATGGTCCAACAATTTCCCAAAACCAATCTTTTCTACTTCCTATGTACTTCCCACGTCTGGGAGAATAAGCCTTATAAATCCCACGATTGTGAAATGAGTGAACCGAACGTTCACCAACCCACAATCTCCAATTTGTTTCTAAAACTTGACTTCTTCCCTTTTATGTGACGCGCCTTCACTGAAGACCATTAATTTCACTTCAATTCTACCTTATTCATGCTTCAATACCTCATCAAATTCATGTTTAAACTAATTCAAAAATCATTCATTAAGTAACTTACAAATCAATATCTTCCACACATCAAAACCAAACCAAAAGTTATCATACAAGGATCATTTTTTCGACATTCATTTATCATCATCTTAACGCATATTTCATACCATTTTAATTATCATAAAGCTTGTATTAATACAAGCTATCAAGTTTAAACTTCCCTTCCCTAATGATCTTCAAGTTCCTTCTTCAAAGAACTAACCAAGCTACCCCTTCATGCAACCAAAACACATCCAAAATCTAGGTAGATGTAAGATGATCTTAACACTAAGATGATAACAACATGAAAGGTAGTATGAAGTAGCTTTCTTGATGCAGTAACTTACAAGGATTCCAAAAGAAAATGATCCCAAAAATTGCAAAAGTTGATAGGAAATGAGAGAGTTTCAGTGGAGAGAGTGCAAGGTAGGGTAGAATGAGAAAAAAAATCTCTAGCAGAAACCTACCTCATCCAATGCTAGGTGTCATAAAGTTGTAACAACAAATGTCACTATGCATATCCTTCATTTGTCCCATATTGGAGCTGCAAATTTTCACCAATACATTAGGCCATTTGTCTCTCACTTGTTGCTGCCACTTTGTTAATTCACTAACTATGCCATTTTTCAATGAATCAACTATGTCAAATGTTACTCACTCATAGGTTTATTCATTCCAATTTTCATGTACCAACTTATCTTGCCACTTGAAAATTTTCCTAGTCCAAATGCACATTTTAATACCCCAATTTTCTAATGGTATCAATTAATTCTAATTCACTAAGTGGGATCTATTAAACCAGTATTCAATTCAAATGCAATTCTCAATCATCTGACAATTTTTAACACCTATTATACATTTAATTTTATGAACATGTAACATTCCAACTAGGGTATAATTTGGGGCCTTACAATTCTCTCCCCCCTTAAAAGAATTTCGTCGCCCAAAATTCATATCTCAAAATAGTTAACGATACTGAGCCCTTCTAGTCTCTTCTGGTTCCTATGTTGCTTCTTTATGTCCATGGTGTTGCCAAAGTACTTTTACCAAAGGTATTTGCTTGTTCCTGAGTTGTTGGAATTCTCTAGCTAAAATAAATACATGCCCTTCTTCATAAGTTAAATCTGGTTGTACTTGAATTTCTTACACAGGAATCTTACGTGAATCGTCTGATTGAAATCTTCTAAACATCGAAATATGAAACACATTATGTAACTTTTGGCTAACTCTCCAGGAAGAGCTAATTGATAAGCTACTGGTCCAGCTCTCTTAAAAATCTCATAAGGACCAATGTATTATGGATTGAGCTTACCTTTCTTTCCAAACCGAAGTATATATTTCCATGGTGATACTTTCAAGAATACCTTATCTCCTATTTAATACTCAATTTCTCTTCCTTTTAGGTTAGTATATCTCTTCTTTCACAATATCAAACCCGAACATCTTATTTTCACTTAATTCTGTCTAACACACTGGAGTTCTACACTTCATACCATATACAGTTTCATAAGGTGCTATGCCAATGCTAGTCTGATAATTGTTATTATAAGCAAACTCCATCAGCGCAAGATAATAATCCCAACTTCCTGAGAATTCTAACACACAACTCCGAAGTATATCTTTTAGTATTTGGATAACCCGTTCAGATTATCCATTTTTCTGGGGATGGAAAGTGGTACTGAAGTTGACTTCAGTACCTAAAGCCTTTTACAGACTTTTCTAGAATCTCAAAGTAAATCGAGGATCACGATAAAAAATAATAGATATTAGTATCCTATGCAACCTTACTATCTCATTCACATTTATAGCTGTAAACCTATCCAATTATCTCATTCACTTATATATTTGTAAGCCTATCCATGGAATAATTAGGATGAATAGACAAAAAGTTAGCAGATTTAATGAACTTATCCACAATCACCCATACAACATCATGCTTCCTTTGAGGGAGAGGGAGTCCAATAATAAAATCCATAGTAATGTTATCCCATCTCATTAAGGAATTGAAAATGGATGTAACAAACCAGATGGAACTTGGTATTCAGCTTTAACATGCTAACATGTCAACATGTCAAACATTTGGACACATAGTCTGTAACATCTCGTTGCATACCCGACCACTAGTAATGCTGCTTTACTTCTTGATACATATTATTTCCACCAGGATGCATAATAAAGACAATATTATGGGCCTAAAAAAAACTTTCTCTTCAATTCATCATTTTCTAGCACACATAATCGATCTTTATAATACAAACCACCATCTCCTTTCACAAAAAACCACCAAGATAAGTTGCTGCAACTTATCATCAACTTTCTAAGCATCACAGACCTCTTGCTTCAAGGTAGGTTTGGCTTTCAACTGAGCTATTAAAGCTCCAAATAGTCTTCCAACTTAAGGCATGAACCACGACATTAGCCTTACTCAGATGGTAATCCACAATATAGTCATACTCTTTAAACAATTCCAACCAACGTCGTTGTCTTATATTAAGTTCTTTCTGAGTGAGCAGGTACTTTATACTTTTATGATCAATAAAAATCCTACACTTTTCACCATATAAGTAGTGTCGCCAAATTTTCAAAGAAAATACTAGTGCTGCAAGTTCCAGATCATGTGTAACATAGTTCTGTTCATGAGGTTTTAATTTCCTAAAAGTATATGCAATTATTTTTCCATACTACATCAAAACACAACCCAAACCATTTATAGATCCATCACTATACATAAAATACTCCTTACTAGAAGTGGGTTGAGTCAACACAGGAGCTTTAGTAAACATTCTTTTTAGTTGATCAAAGCTAGTTTTATAATTAGCAGACCATTCATACTTTACTCCTTTTCATAGTAATTTAGTCAAAGGGGATGCTATCACTGAAAATCCCTTCATAAACTGGTGATAGTAACCTGCCAAACCCAAAAAACTTCTCACTTCCATCACGTTCTATGGCACCCCACTCTCATAGGACATATACCTGACATCCTGCATGATATCCGAATACGAACCCCACAAGGGTGGCATGTTAGAGCACTCACTTCACTAACTAAATCATGGCATCATCATTAATACGTAAGTGTCAAAATATTATTAAAAAATCAAATTCCTCATTTCATTTCATTAAAAACGAATATGTACATTGCAGCTTTACAAAAACATCCATATAAGTACATTACCAAAGTTAATCAGAGTTTACATCTCAGTATACCTAACACGCAACATACATGAGGAATTATACAAAAACTATATCTAAATCCTTCAATCTCAGTTGACCGTCCTTTGAGCCATTTCTTCTTTCCAAAAGTACAAGAACTATGCTTCTTGTAGAGTCTCTTTGTCACTAATGTCCTCTTTGGGTCCTGAAATGTCAACATTGCAATTTTAGTGAGTTTTGCATATTCAGTGAGGTAACCATCCTTGATGGGTCACTCAATTCATACAACATATCAGCACATGTAAACAAATAATTCACATCATTTCATTTATCGCGTAGCATCATATATCATATTCAAAGCAGTTAAACCAATCATTTCAATCATTTAAAATACACATATCAACTATAAATGCGATGCACATTAGACTCACTTTCATTTATTACTTTGTTATGACCGAGTGTCTTTTTAATAGCCTATATCCCTTATAGATACTAAGCTTGTATTAGATAATGTTCTATATCCCTTAGTGGATATCGAGTAAAATAACAACTGAACCAGAAGCTCTTATCACAGCTCTTTTTACCGGCGACTCCGATCACAACTGTCTTTATCTTTCATGCATTCATGTAGTGAAACACATCACATTTACATATTTTCAAAAGTCATCAGATTTCAATTTCACATTTAGAACATATTTATCATCGGACCTTGGTTCGACATTCAACAATAATGCTGAGTAGCACTTATTTCATCAAATTTACATAGAAAGAACACTTCCAATATCTCATTCATGCATCAAATGCCTAGGACATTCAATGTCTGGAATCATCATAATCAAATTCACAACATTCAATATAGAATTTAAAACAATAATTAATTAAGTGAGACCATCTAGGTTACTCACCAATTGCTCCAGAAAGCTATTGCCTCGAAGTCCCGACAACATTTGGATGCTGTCTCTCTATTTTCCCTTCTATATCAAGCAACACATACGCATTTACACATATCACAACTTTGAACAATTATATAAGAACTCATTTATGCACATATGTCTATACAGATAATGTACAATGCATGTTCAATGACAATCTCAGGTATATTTCTTTTATTCACATTTATGAACATCCATACTTCAAAGCTCATATGTGTCTAATTTGGACTTAGATTTATACCTCAATAATACAAACTTATTCCAAGTTCATCACTCAATCAAGCACTAAGGTTCATGGCTCAATACATTTGATTATTATAATAACATCAATCAATCATTCACCAATATTATTCTAACATTGTAAGATCACACAATATCCAAACTCTCATTCATTCTTACTTGATACACATTATTCATCTCTTTACAATCATATTAGCATTTCTAAGAACACTTTTATTCTTATAACACTCATAAATTTTCAGATTTTATACAATTGATATCAACAATCCTTTCACTATGTTATATCCTTAATTACATCCTATACATATCCAACACTTTATAAACTTATTCAACATCAAAGTAGGTTCATTTCAAGTCCCATTCAAGTCTAAATGCATCATAGGAAAGTGTCTTATGATTTGTTGTTTCATCACACAAAAGAAGAATATCTCACGTTGATATCCTTTCCAATTTTTTCTCAAGAAAGACTTTTGGGTCAAATTTTCATGGCAATTTTGACATAGAAAATAAGGTATTTAGGCAATACAATCTTCTAAACAAATTTCCCATATGTTTCTAACGACACCAATTTCATACAATTTGGTTCAATATTCTGCAAGTTATACACAAAATACTACCTACTATTCTCAAACTGCAACTACACCTGGTACTCAACTTTAAATCAAAATTTGAAACTCTTTAAGATAAAATTAAAATTCGATTCCTTCATGAAATTTGTAGGCATATGTCTCTAGTTTAATTTGAACTTAAAATATCCCATTTGAATATGTACAAATCAAGCTATGGATAAAATATAGATGCATAATCAGTGGAAATACTATATCTAACATATTCCAGCCATTCTCTTCCAATTTTCCAAATTTTTTTAATGTCCTACATTTTACATCTAACACGTCATGTACATAGATCATCATTTCTACTTCATTTCCTCTTCATTCTCACCTCAATTTACAATTCAAAACATTCACAAAACAAGTCATAAAAGACTATAATCATAACCACAAAATAGGACGTCAAATATGTCTATTCATTCATAAATGTCTCAACACATATTCAACTCCATTATCACCTTCACTTTACCTTTAAACTATCATCCCAGTTCTCCTCATTTCAAGAATATAACTCAACATCTTGGTTAACATAACTTTCAATTTCATTATACCCTTAATTCACAACTCATAACATCTATATAACAATTCATCACTCATGGTTTTCATATTTTCAAAATAAAACATAAACACAAGTATTCATCTGTCAATTTACTGCACTCATCTAAACACCATTATAATGATCATTCTAACTCAAAAACATCTCTATAATAATTTTTGAATCATTACTCATAATAAACACAAAAAAAGCCATGAATATATTCATTTATTCATCCATGATTTGGCATAAAAATCAACTCCATTTACACTTTCAATCTATCTCCTAATGATCATTATAAATGCCTTTATTTAGCCATCCCAAGAATGCCATTAATACATTAAAAAGAAGGACCATAAACCTTTTTATTTTTACAACTATGTTACAACATTTATGTAACTCTAAGATCATGATTATTCAATCTCAAATCATTCATTATAAATTTTCATTTAAAACTACCTATAAAGATTAACATGCTACTTACTTGATTTACTCAAAGTTTCTTCAAAATTCCTAAGAAACCCAAGCTTTCCACGCATGTCACTGTCATCAACAATTAAAGGTTGTAGGTTTAGGTCTTTAAGTGACAATGAAGAAGATAACAAAATGAAAGTAGCAAGTGAAAGTTGATGACAACTCAAAATTGAGAGCAGGGTTGGTAAGAAAATGTCATGAATGGAGAAGAAGGGAAGAAGATAAAGAACAAAATGGAGAGGGAGCTTTTAGTCAAAGAAATAAAATGAAAGACCAAATGGTTGTCTTTCATTTGGGCCATACATAAATGAGGTGTGTGGCAAGGCAAGTGACACTTGTCACATGTCACCACCTTATGGTTTTCACTTGGTTCTCTTATTTAACTAGTCCATTTGTCTCCAATTGTGTCCTATTTTCAATAACATATGTCATTATATCCCAATGTCATTTCTAAAAATTTTTGTTGTCATTTGACTCTTATTTCTACTACCATTTATCAATTGTTCTACCACTTGGCATTTTTCCTAATCCAGAAATACCTAAAATTTCATAAATTTCATCAAAAATTCCAAATCAATAAATATCATCACTAAATCAATTTTCAACACATATAAACCACAATTCTCTATAAACTCACATATATACATCAACCATACCAAAAAAATGTCAATAAATACATGTACAATCATTTTAATGTGAAAAAAATCAATATTCACTTGTGTGTGCATACTATATTATGCATGAGTATGAAATGCACTTTTTAACGTCTCAATAAACTCTCATGAACTCTATTCTAAGGTTCTAACCCCTAACATAGGATAATGGGATATTATAATTCTTCCCTCCTAAAAAAAATTTTACCCTCAATGTAGCGCCCCCTCACCGTAGGGTATACACCGGGACGCCCGTGGGTCGTTCCGACGCATATCCCACAGTTCGGAA
>JANIHY010000009.1:15524375-15538028 GCA_027479065.1 Erythroxylum brevipes
TGAATTTTGTAAAGAAATTCAAGAAATTCCTAAAGATTAATATCTTTGAAAAGTTTACACAATTCAACCCCCTTCTTATGTATTTTACATATTATATGTAATTTATATATTAACAAGTGATTTACTTCAGTTTATAATTAAGTTATAGGTTTAAATTTTTGCAAATGGTATAACATTATTTGTTTTTATATTAGGTTGATTCCATTTGGATTGTGTTCCAGAAATACGACATCTAAATTTAAGGAGATGATTGACCCTGAGGGTTATGTATGAAAAAATATCTCTTAGGCCACAAAGGCATTTTACTTTCAGGAGTTTGAGGGTATAGTAAAATTTTATTTTTTAAAATTGAATTGTATAGATTAATTAGAAAAATATTATTACATTATAAGTTATCAAATTTTTTGTTTTTATTTTATAAAGAATTTTTCTGAGATTTTGGTTTCAGTGCGATCATACATAAAATATGGGAGAGGCGAGTTCATACACATTATCGCGACTTTAGCAAACATGGAGTCGTTGGTAGGAGTATTAGACATCACCTGAGGCAATGTCCATCTCAGGGTGTAACTCGACCAACAGGCGTGCAGGCTCGGGGGTAGAGAGCCCCCCCGTACATACGGGAGGATCAATTACCCACCACGAGCATGCAGAGACTTGTAATTATCTAAACTTGACACTTACATTCTAATTGTTTGAGTGAATGTCGAAATGAAAATATGTGTATTATGGATAATGATAATGGTATAAATGTCTGGTGACATATATAGCTGTGTTGAGTTATTGTATTTGTTCAATAGGGGGTAAATATCATCATAATAGAAGAAACTCTGCTGAAATTTTTATAAATTTTAGTTCACATATAACATTTTATTTTTATATAGGAAAAGTCTATGAGCATGAGGCCTACACCTTGTCATCTGTTTTTACACATTCACACTAAAAAGTATGACGATGTAACATTTATCAATAGCCGATGTAGAGAACTGAATGTATGTTAAATTATTGCTTTAATATTAATTCTTAATAATTATCACTTACTAATATAAACATTACTTCCTAATAGGACCAAATACAAGAAAACATTCAACGACAATCTCAGGACGAACAAGCTGTTGATGAGAGCCAGACGTATCTTGATGCAGCAGGTGGTAGGGATCGTCGTGGAAGGATTTTTGGGCTAAATTTATTTGCAAACACATGTTATTCGCAATCCTCCATGTCCAGTACAGCAACATCTAGTAGACGATTGACAACCAATGAAGTCAATGAGCTTTGGACTACAGTGCAGACATTGACGGAGCACATATCTCAGCTGAGACGTGAGATAGATGACTTGAAGGAGAGGGGTAGCACCTCAAAGTATCCGCGGTCACCAGGAGAATATGATTGTTGTAGTCGTTTGTTTTATTTTTGTAGTCATTTGCTTTAAATTATAAAGACTTATTATGTATACTATAATGTTTTTATTATCAATCAAAATAATTTAACTTTATATTATCAATTAACTTTCTGTTTAAACAAATTAAATATATAAATAAATCAAAATATTATGCACAGATAATTCATAACTGTTAAAAATTATACATTAATCATAAGATCATGAGATAAATTTAATGTAGGGATTCTAAATTTTTTTTAAAATTATTTTATTGATGGAAAAACAAAATTATGTCAGTAAATTCCATTATTTTACCGACGGAAAAAGTAAACTATCAGCACAATCCCATATATTTACTAACAGTTTCTCTTTGTTCCCTTGGTAATATTGCTGACCGTCAGGATTTTCTGAACTACGGTTTACCGAAGGTTAACATAACTGTCGGAATATTATCGTCGATATTATGTTATCGTCAGAAAATATTACAACGGAATACTTATGACTGTAGGTAAATTTACCAACGATTTACTGCAAATCCATCGGTAAAGTTACTGACAGTGAAAGACATCCATTGATATATTTACCGATGGACACGTAATAAGTCCATCGTTAAATTCATATACGGTCGTTTTAACAAACGCCTTTGTCCATCGGTTGTCCCCTTCGCAAATTAGTACTACTGACGGGATACAAGGATCTTCCGTTTGTAATCTCTATGGCTAAATGACGTTTTTCTTGTAGTGTAATAAGCATTTTGCCAAGATTTTGTACAAAACATTACAATAAGAGATTGGTCTATAATTATGCAAACTAATTAGATTATTAATCTTTGGGATTAGGAAAATACCAGTATTGTTTGCTTCTCTTATTATGCTACAATTTGGTAAATGGTTAAGGATAAAATTGGTTACTTAATCCTTACTAAGTTCCAAGATTTTTGAAAGAAGTTTGCGTTAAGATCGTCTAGTCCAGGTGCTTTCTTAGGGTAAAGACTCCATAACGCACATCTGGCATCCACTTCATTGAATTGAGCAGCTAGATATATGGTATGCTCTTCAATGATTAAGGGAGGAATGATGTTCCTGAGTTCATACAACAAACATCCAACTTTAGTTGTTATGCCAATGGTATTTTTGAAGTGAGCGAGAACATAATCTTCGTATCCATTAAGCTCATTTAGTTAATTATTGAATCTAAAATGAGACTGCTTAGAAGGAAAAGAATCTTTTATTAGTACTTCAATGGGTGAGTGGTCAAATGATAGGGCCTTGTGAGAGTGAACCTTACTCTCAGTGACATGATTTAGCCAAGAGGAGTTTACCATTGCTTTATCCAATTTCTTTCTCATTAACCAAGACCTTTGTTGTTTGTTGTTTCAACTCAAAGAAGTTTCTATCATATGTAAGATTAGAAGCTTCCACTTTACTTATGCATTCCCTAAACCCACCATTGAACAAGTTGTGTCATTTATTCTCCCCCTTGACCTCATTTGGAATAGAGAATATTATTGAAAGTCTTTTATCAACAAGTCATCCCTCTGGAAGGAAAAGTTGGAAGCATAGATAAAGGTAATGCAAAGAATCGTTGAGTTATCAAGTACTTCGACTACAAATGGATGAGTTTAGCCAAGTACTTGGCATTCAATACCTTGGTCAATGATTAATAGTCTTTTTCAATCAACTTGTAGGTTGCTAGGAATCGAGACTGATAGTTCTCGCGATCTCCAGCTATCTCATCCATTATCTTCTAATCAAATATCAATCGTTACTGGTAATATAGTGAAAAACCAACAGTAAGAAAAAATAAATAGAAAATAACAAAATCAAACTCCTCTTGAAAATATGAAAATACCAAATATCTTTATCGTTTTTTTCTATGGATGAGTTCTTTATCTTTTTATAAGCATTAAAAAGTTCAAATTCATTATTTTTTTATTTAATCGATGTATGTATTAATCATAAAATTCCTATTTCACATTGACATAAAATTAGCGTTGTTCATTGGTAAAATTTAACTTAATTATGTTTCGAATTATAAAAGCATTCATATGAACAAGTTTATATATTATTTTTGAGAAAATAAAAATGTATTAAGCTTGGAGAGCTTTAAAATAAGGTCCAAAATTATGAAGTCTAGCTAAATACAAAAACTTTCCACTTCCTAAAAGCCTAAGGAACAACACATGTTTTTTAAGATCCTGAACGTTGGGATTGCAATGATGTTTCTTGGCTAACTTCATTCCTATTGCCTGCCTGTCTATCAATTTAACAACCACCAACCTCAAAAGAGGATTTGTTAATACATTTAACAAAACAAGTCAAAAGCATATCAAAGCTCCTAGGCATAATAGTCTTAATAACCACTTCTTTTAACACATCATTGAAAATGAACTTATTAATGCTATTTTAGACTTCTTCAAAAAAGGAATTATACTGAATAAGACCTATATTTCTTTAATTCCTAATCCATCTTCCTTGCTAATTTAAGGTTTACTCATTATGATTTAATTGCAATTCTAGAATGCAAAGAAAAGTAAGAGAATCAACAAGTAAAGATAGATGCAAGAAATCAGTTTATTACTTAAAAGTTAGTTACATTACTTTTCAAAAGAGATTATACTATTTTACATGTATCACTATACAGAGAGCCTAACAAAAGAACTTAAATCCTTAACTTGGGCAATGATGATTTGTGACAATTACAAGCAGAATCAGAATTGAAAACTATAAACATAACTACAATGTGCACATGTTTAACAGAAACTGACCAACTACACTAGTTTTATCTAAACTAGTTGTACAATGAGCTGTCCAAAGCATTTAGGTTCTTGGTTCTTGCCAAACTATTGAAATCAAGAAATGATAATAAATATTCCCATATGGTCTATTCTAAGAGTGACAAGTTTTAATCAATATTCTCATAAAAAGAATAATAATGTGATGACTTATTCGTGGGAACCTTAGATGGGTACCCCTATAATGTTTCACACTAATAAACTCAACAAGAACCCCAAGTACAATCCTTTTAGAAGGAAACCCAACAATGGGACAATTCAAAGTATACCTGACAAGAATCAACAAATACTGCCAGATATTACAGAACATTAAAATCTAAGAGGAAAGAACGGAAAAAGAGTAGTCTATGATCTTTTTGTATCACTGCCTCAACAGAGATGCATAATACATTTTTTACTATATCCCGCAAGGTGCTTTTACATCTCACTCAAAATAAAACAAAAACCAAGAGGGGTAACTCAGAACTCAAACCTTAGCACAAAATCCCTTATACTTCTAACTTTAGTTCTTCAAAACAGGCACTCCAGTTAGCTATGACCAATTTTCTTTGACCGAAAATATTATAGAGGGGAAGTGCAGAAATTCACAGTTCGCCTGCTTCTCCAAATTATCTTTGCTACAATATCTTGAAAACCAAAATAAACTTCTAGGCGGCAATTCCTGGACCAATATAAATCAAGAATGGGGATGGAAGCATTATTAAAAATGAATGAAGAAAAAAAATTTATCAGTCAATGATAATTAGTTGTAAACAAATAAGCAAGGTGTTCAAATTTTGTAGACACATATGTGTTGACCAACACAAGAAAATACAGCTACATAATTAGTATGCATTCACACCAAGCATCCAAATCCTTAGGTCATTCAAACTATTTTGCTGAAAACCAACTATAATTATTGTAACCATAAAATTGGAATCATGGTCACATATTTCTCAAAATTTTCTAACTACATCCTAAAGAGTGTTTATAAAGGGCTAACAAAATAAATTTTCATGTTACAAGAATGATATTTAAATGGATAAACATTAAGCGTGTTTTCATTTGTAAGATTACATACGAAACAAATAAAGTTTCATTGTTGAAGAAAAATATCAAAAGTGACACAAAGAAAGAGGGATAGAGAGAAAGAGTGACGTAGGTATAAGAACTATTCTCTTCACGAACTCTAGACTTTGTAACGTTTCAATACTTTAATGTAGCCCCCACTAGTGCCATGTAAACCTTGTTGTTTGATTAAATTTAACCCCTAATGTTTCTTGATGTCACAAAAGATTACCAACTATAATAAACTAACATACGAGTCATTTCAACTGACTATATCTCCCAACAAATGCACCCTAAAGAAGAGAAGTACAATCCAGAATGGTGTTCAGGAAAAGAATTCTTATAAGCAAAGATAGGAATCAAGTGAATTGAGTTTTAGGAGCAAATTCTATTTAGAAACATATTGCAAGCCTATTTAGGAACAAGAACATAACTTCAGATCATTACTATTTGGATCTCCATTACATTTAGTATAGATTGCATTTCATCCTGTGTTCCTTCCACATTATAATCCTAGTTCTCACATTATGCACTCAGATTTATTCTCAGGACAAGAACTGTGTCAAAGAGAAATATAGTCACTTATATGCTTATAGCTCAAGACAATGGAATTAAAGGAACAAATTAAAAAAAAAGAGTATTTCTGTCAAAACCCAGTTGAAGTACTTAAAGACGATGCACCTTAGAGGTGCCCTTTGTTTTTATGATTACGTGTTTTAAAGAGTTTGTGATGTTGCTGCACAGATGATAACTTTGAAGGAACAGATATAAAGAAGGACCAAGGTGACTAAAAAGATCTTCATATTGGAGTTGTCAGCAAGCATATCATCAGAGAATCATTCATAAACCTGTTTCTTAGAATAGAATAGCACCAAGCAATTACGCATTCACCACAAGAAATTAAAAATTTCAATTCCAAAATCGTCAGTTTTTCCATTATCTTGCTTTTAACCAGATAGATAAAAGAAGTTGACGAAACACAAGTGCATCTTAATTACTATGCAAGCCTTACTAGTTGAGATACAACTTTTCACAGAAGAACAAAATCCTATTGATAAGAGTTAGCAATTTCAGTTCAATACCAACCATGATGGCCCAATAATTAAATACAAACAATGATAAGCAGTTCGATTCCAGTTGAAGAAAGAAACATTTAGGAAGTAGACCTAAAGACCAAGTGACAGATTACCGTAAGAAAAGATTATGACTCTCAAACAAGTTAAAATTAAAAGGTGTGACTATGAAGATGTAGAAAGTATGCAACCAACTGCCTAAAAAATAACACCTTAAATATTTGTTAAGTCATTTTGTCCTCATATGTACAAGAATCTATTATCCTTGATTTTTCTGTGGCATAAGTAAATCAATTTTGTGAATCTAAAACAGTGCTTCACAAGAATAGAAGAGATAAGACATGAACTAGTAAATCAGTAACAAGTAAACATTAGAAACAAGAATGTATTTAGAAGTTGCTTTTGCTTGAGCATCCAAAATCTCCTTGGCCTCCTAAATGTAGGATGCCCTCTCCTAAGCAAATTTTTATCCTCTTTATGTGACCCAAGTTGACAATATTTTAATTTAAATCTAAAACAAACTAAGCTATATGAGTTTCTGCCACTATATCCTTCGTTATCTTTTCGTTAATAGAACCATTGAATCCTTCAGCAATTGCATAAAATGCCTCAACAAAATTCCTTTTTTGAGCTATACATAAACAAAAAAGTGTTGGTTCAATGGCATATGATTGAAGGGATTGCATTAAAGGCTATGCTAAGAAAAGCTAAAATCAAATAGGTTCACACAAAAAGACACCCACTTTTAATTAATCTCATCATGATTTAAAGATATGAATGTTCTGATGAACATTTGTGTAGGCGATCCTTGTGCTCTTTAGGGGTTCAAGATCCAAAAACTATTGCATAAACATCTGTCGTAATGGTTCAATTTCAATAATTAGATCCCCAAGATCACAATGCACAGATAAACATAGGCAACAGTTGAATGGATACAGATGACAAGGAGTTCTTACCTCTATTTGACTGTCTTTTATTAACACTATAACCACCAACAAAACCAGGAGAATTTTTAACTGAAACATTCGAAGTGGCATTTCCAAGTCCATAACCAAAGGAGCCAGATCCTTCTTGATCAGAATTTGATGATCTCCAAGTGGAGTCTGCATAATCAGAACCTCCAGCATAAATTTTAGCTAACGTTCCACTAAAAGCACCATTTGACGTAGCATATGATGATGTTGGTGCCATAGCATTCCCGCTGCTTCTTCCATAGCCACCTGTGCCCAAACCTACACTGTTTTCACCATCTCCATAGCCAAAATTCTGACTGCCAGTGGAGACATTATTTCCTCCACCTTGACCAGAAAGTGGCAAAGAACCCCAGTTAACTCCACTACTGCCAAAAGTGCTTCCTCCAAAACTTCCACCTCCAGATGCCGCATATGCATTAGAACTTCCAGAACTGGTATTATAGTTAAGTCCCCCATCACCCCACAAGTTCCTACTTACTGAGCTGAAAAAGGAAGTATTACCTCCATTGCCTCCATCATAACCTACAGGAGGACTAGCAAACCTATTTGTATTGCCAATATAGTACGGACTCGCTCCTCGCCCATAGCTGAGATTGCTGGTAAAAGTTGTACTCCCCCCATAACTAGGGCTTAATGCTGGCTCAAAATTTATACCCATTCCATAACCAGAACCAAATGGTGGAAACCCACCTCGGCCACCAGCCACTGGACTAAATCTACCATCCATCCTTAGTCCATAGCCTCCGATCGTACTAGGAGTGTATCCCTGAGTGAAGCCATTAAGGAAGCTATTTGACCTACTTAGACCATAGTTATATCCACCCAGTGGGCTACGACTAGGTCCAGGTGATAATTCTTTGGGAACTGCTTTCTTAACCTCAACCGTTTTTCCATTTAGTTCATGAAATGTTTTTGTCAATACTTTGTCCACTGCCTCCTCAGAATCATAAGTAATGAATCCAAATCCCCGTGGCCTCTGAGTGTTGTGATCATACATTACCACAACATCTGTAACTGTTCCAAACTGATCAAAATACTTCTTAAAATCACTCTCTGTAACTGTAGACGCTAAACCTCCTACAAAAATCTTCCTTGTGCGGACTGGAACTGGAGAACCATGGGTGCTACTGCCATTGTTTCTGGTCAGAATGTTCTGGTTATCCCTAGGAACAGCCTTTTTCGCTTCCACCTTAGGGTGAAAAGTTAACCGTAAAAAACATCAAAGACTAAGCAATGGAACTTTCAATGAAAACATATGCAGCAGAAGAAAAGAAAATAAAGTAGCTCAAGCTAGCTCCACGTGATTGTATGGCTCAATTTGAAAACAAATTGAATGTAACTCAGAACTATAAAACTGCTGCAGTTAGATATTGGATTCATGCCTTCATGGGAAAACAACAATCGAGCCAATGGTCATAAATTACATATCAATCTAGAGCTTTTAATTAGACTTGAGCAGACACTCACCATCCTGCCATCAATGTTATGCTTTTCCTTTATGACTCTGTCTGCAACACTTGGATCAGCAAAAACAACAAAACCAAATCCACGGGCACGCCCTGTGGTTCGATCCTTCATGATGACAACCTCCACTAGCTCTCCAAAAGACCCAAAGTAATCCTTGAGTCGATCTTCATTGGTGTCCCAAGAAATTCCACCAATGAATAACTTGCCATTATCAGATTGCATTTTTCTTTCGTCTCTACAAAGCAAAACTAATCTAACTCAGTAGCAAATCCCAGAAATAACAATCACAAATTGGGCAATAACTCATCTAATTCAGAAAAGCAATCATATATCCATGTCAATCATTTTAAGTTTTAAACAGGATGCAATTCATAACGCAACACATAATTTGAACATCATCAACATTAGTATAACGAAATGCAGGCGTTGAATGGAAATTAATTGCATTATAATTGAACGAACGCAGGCAAAAAACCACTACAATACATTATTTGAACACTTTTAACTCCTCTATTCTGTCAGATTAAAAAAGTAAAAGATCCTTAAACTATCAATCAACCAAGCAACCTTAACACCACCAAACCTGGGTATTAAAATGTCAACAAAAGGGGGAAAAAAAAAAACAACAGGAAGGAAAAACCCAGAAACAGATTCAGTAACAAAATCTCATAAATGTCCAGACTTGAAAAGTGAATCAAAGATCCAAATCCAAAATACCATAAACGCACCGATTAAAGAAAAACCCAGATGCCAAATCTCGTCAAGAAAAACAAATAATTAAGATCTGAGAGGAGGCACAGTATGAACAAAAATAGAGGGCATGCTCATCCTCCTACACAATATGCCCCCTTCCCCTTCAGATTGAGTTACGATTGCTGTGTTTTCAATAAGCTAATTCTATATTCAATTACCAAACAGATTGCAATTTACAAATAAATATTGTATTGAGAGAAATAAAAAAGGGCTGCCTGTGGTTTTGAGAAATATAGAGAAGGTTCTTTGGAGTCTGGTGTGAAGAATTTATAGGGAGGGGCTGAGAATGGAAGGAGTTTATTTTCATTTTCTTTTTTAAGCGTTTTTTTGTTTGAAATTTATGGCTACTTTTTGAGTAAAAGGCCAAAATGGTGCTGAGAAGACATTATGTATTTTATTTGGTAGGCCTTTTCCAATTCCATTCCAATCATTTTTCACTTTAATAAACATTAATGTGTGTTCTTATATGATATTTTGTCTCACATGCTTGCTCAGAAGGCGATTTGATTTTGAGCATCATCTATTGTTTTTCGCTTGCAATTTGATCGTTTCCGAGTTGCAGGTGGCGGTCATCTTTAGCTCGTGAATGTTACATAAAATAAAAGATATAAAGAATATTGAAATTAGTAAGGATAAATAAGTCAATTGTGATGTGTGATTATATATATATATACATATTGAAATTAGTAAGGATAAATAAGTCCATTTTGATATTCTTTCTTTCTTTTCTCCTGCAATTTGAACAAAAAATATTCGTGTTGCTGAAGTTTGAAGGTACCACCTTCTTTGGGTAACTTTAATATATGTTAATATTGGCCTAATGTACTAAAGATATCATGAGCGATTAAAAATAAGTGTTGAATTAAGAAAGATTCCAAACTGTGATAACGTTACCGCCTCCTTTCCAACTAGCAACGCGCTCGCAAGCATCTCACTACGAGTTTATATTGCTATCACTGTCGGCTGGAGGAGTCCTCGCTTCATATTGTTCACGATTTCTCCAAAACGCGACATCTTTGACTTACTTTTCCCCACCACGCCCTCCCTTCCACTTTTTTCACTATCACTCATCAGGAATGGCTCACTACTAACCTCCAGACCCATCAGTTAGTTTCGGGCCTTGAATGGGCAGCTATCTTTGGGACAGCCTGTTGGTTCCTCTGGATATGGTGGAATCAGGCCCTTTTCGACCCTCAGTTCTCTTGGCCGGTTTCTCCTGTCACTATCATCCTCACTCATGTTCGCCTGAGTTCTCAGGCCTCAGCTTCACTTTGTTGCGCCCGTTTGGCCCCTCGCGCAAGATCTGCACAATTTATTGGGTGGTGCCCGCCCATTCTTGGGTGGCTCAAACTGAATACTGATGGGGCATGCTGCCACGATGCTTCCTCGGCCACTGCAGGAGGTCTCATTTGAAATCGCTCTGGCAATTGACTAGGTAGTTTTGCTCAGAATATAGACCGTTGTTCCTTGGTTTCGGCTAAACTTTGGGGCGTCTACTCGGGTCTTCAGCTGGCCTGGACCCTCGGTTTTTGCCGCGTGATATTTGAATTGGACTCTATCATGGCTCAAGAGCTCCTCTCCGACGCCTCATATCGCGCCCTGTCTCTCAATCGTTTGGTCCTGGGTATCAATGAACTTCTCATCCGAAAATTGGGTAGTTATTCCTCGCCATACCTATCGCGAGGGCAACCGGTGTACTAACTGGCTCGCCAACCGTGCTTTTACTTTGAGACTCGGACTCACCACTTTTGATAAGGCACCATCTAGGTGTATCACTCTCCTTTTAGAGGATATGACTGGGGTTAGTCTCCCTCAGAGGATATTGTAATTTGTGCTTTTTTCGTTGTAACAAAAAAGACAATATAAGAATAAAATGAAGTTTTAAACTTAAGAAAATAGTTTATGAAATTAATAAAGAGAAATGCGAGTTTACATCCGTTAAACTGAATATCAAATCAAGAACAAAAGAAGATCAAGACTTATTAAGGTCATTCTTTAATTTGTACTGAGAGTTAATGCAACATTGATTGACATCGATCAATATTTTGACGACTAAATTGGTCGACCAATGCGCTCTATGTAGCTATTATAACAGCTACTTCTAGGCTCTAATGACTAGTAAGAGTTCCAAACAATATAAATATGTGTTTTCTTATTTGTTTTATATCAAGAAGGTTTGGGGTGTTGTATACATACATTAAAGACTCCAACCCTAGGCACACTGGAATAATTACAAAATTTTTTCATTTTTTGATTTTCAAAAAATTAATATCATCTTAATTCTATAAAATGATTAACACATTAATCATAACTAAGCATGAATCGTAAGTTGTACCTTATTCTGAAGTTTAATCATAATCTTGTCGTATCTTTTGAACTATTTATGAAATTGATTCGTCTTAACCACCATAGCCGCATAAGTGTCTAGTCTCTAACGGTATCCACAGAACAAGTTGAGAGAATTATGAAACTCTTACAGAGAGGGTTAAACAGGAAGGGCTAGCTTCATTAGAGTTTAAGCTTATTTATAATAGGTTTTAGATGTTTTAGTAATTTAATTGAAATTAATTTCTAATTTTAATTAAACTTTAATTAGAATTAAGAAAAATTGTAATTAAATATCAATTATGCCTAAATAAGATCCAGTATCTCATATTGATCTTTATTTATTAAATATCTCATATTTAATTATAAAATTTTAAAAATTTGCATTAAATTCTAACTTGATTAAACTATCTTTGCTCTCTTCAACCCGGTCTTATGTGAGAGAAAAGATATTTAGTGAAATTGTTGTAACATACTACTCTTATAGAGTATATACCCGGCATACCAGAGGATAACTGAGTATATATCCTATGGGAATGGCACGTTAGAACTAGGGGTGAGCATTCGGATAATTCGGACCGAAATTTTACTGTTCGGGCCCGACCCTAATTACCCGAATTTTTTTTCATCTTACCCGGCCCGAACTCGAACTTTTTCTTACCCGAGCTTACCCGACCCGAATTACCCGAAATTTTGTTCGGCTTTACCCGAATTATCCGAAGTTGTTTTTTCTATAATTTAAAAAAACCCGAAATTTTGTATTTTTATAACCTAATTCGGGTAATTGGGCTGGCCCGAAATTTTTTGGAATTACCCGACCCTAGCCCGAAAATAATTCGGGTATTACCCGAATTACCCGAATTACCCGAAATTTAAAATTTTTTTACCCAAATTAATTCGGGTCGGGCCGGGTAATCGGGCCGGCCCGAATAATGCTCACCCCTAGGTTTAATGCATGCTTGTGTGAGGGTATTGGTTATGGTAGGTAAAGAATGTGAAAGTGATGTTGTTTATGATGTTTAATGAATGGAAATAAAATATGGAAGTTGTGTATGTGGGTGCTGCCAACTTTTGTGTAGTTATATAAGTATATGTTGTAATGATTTTGTGGTTGAATTAGAGGTGTAAATGGATGCTTAGTGATGTGTTATTGATATTAGAAGTGATAGGAGTTAGGTTGAAGTTGAAAGCTGGAAAATGCATTTTGACCCTATTGCAATGTTTTGATCATAACTAATTGTGTAGGTGAGCAAATGAGGTGAGGTTTGTGCCCAATTAAACTTTGGGATGTTGGCTACATTTTTGTGTGAAATAGGTGTTGTCCAATTTTAACTTTAAGAGGTTGCAATATGGCTTGGAAAGTTACTGCTATTGACTGGAATGAATAGTACCCGAAACCATAACCTAGAGTTTTGCTGATTTTTCTAAATTAATTGATATGGAATTTGGGAAAATGGTCTTCATGAAAGTTGAAGCATATTAAGTTAGCTTTCCATTCCCACTGATTTTGCTATTTTTCGATCTGTATATTGGGAGTTATGCATTGTGGAATGTTGACTGATTTTCTGTCATTTGTGGAAACCTAGCCTAATTGTCGATTTTGTGAGCTTTCTGATTGGAAGCAATTTTAGCAATTTTTGTGACTTGAATTGGCTTTGGTGATCTTCTGAAAAGTTGTAGAGGAAGAAATTATCTTGAAAAGGATATATGGCAAGTAATTCTTGAAGGTCAGATTTGGGAGTAATGAATTTGCAAAAACTGGACCTACATTAGGTTTCTCACTGCTGCCCTGATCAGTACATTGTTTGGCAGATTTGAAATTGTTAGAGGTTGAATTGG